>JAKDEW010000494.1:0-232976 GCA_021963965.1 Artemisiospiza belli
TTTTTCTCCTCCAAATTGCAATTCCTTTGATGGAGTCTACGTTCCAGTGTGTTTGTAGGTCCTTCTTTTCTGTTTGGGCCTTCAGTGGGGATGAATTTTGGCAAGCTTTGCTGCATGTGCCTGGACTTGCTGGTGTATGGCCTGCCTGCAGTTTGATGGCTTTGACTTTGGAAAAATTTTTTTTTCGTTGTTTTGTGAAGTGTCCATGCCATGTCCCTCATATCTTGCCCCCTAAGTTGTGTCTTCCTCCTTGACTTTTTCCCCTGCTTTTGCAACATCTGTGAGCCTATTTTTTGCATGTTTTGGTCCTTTGCAATGCAGCTGATTTTCCTCACAGCCTATTTTTTGAAGACATTAAAATTACTGATTTTCTGCTTTTTTCAATTGCATTTCATTTGAACTTATCTCCTTTCCAGAGTGTTTGCAAGCCTTTCTTTTGGGATTCACAAGATTCCTTTTCCCTTCCCGAAAGGAAATTTCATTTCCTTTCGGGAAGGGAAAAGAAATCTTGTGATTTCAATGGGGACGAATCGAAGAATCATTGGTGCATTTCCCTGCCCTTGATGGCATGCCATGCCTTTTGGTGGCTTTGACTTGGGGAAAAGATTTTTTTCATTTTTTGGTTGATTTCTGAAGTGTCCATGCCATGTCCTCATATCTTGCCACCTAAGTTGTGTCTTCCTCCTTGACTTTTTCCCCTGCTTTTGCAACATCTGTGAGCTTAGTTTTTGCATCTTTTGGTCCTTCGCACTGCACCTGATATTATCCCGGGCCATTTTTCTTACAGTCACTAAATTTCCCAAATTTTCTTTTTTTCTCCTCCAATTACAATTCCTTTGATGGTGTCTCCGCTCCAGCCTGTTTGTAGGCCCTTCTTTTCTGTTTTGGGCTTCAGTGGGGATCAGATTTGGCAAGCTTTGCTGCATGTGCCTGCACTTGCTGGCGTATGGCCTGCCTGCATTTTGAAGGCTTTGACTTTGGGAACGATTTTTTCTTGTTTTTCTTTTTTCTTGTTTTAAATATTCATGCCATGTCCCTCATATCTTGCCCCCTAAGTTGTGTTTTCCTCCTTGACTTTTTCCGCTGCTTTTGAAATATCTGTGAGCTTTGTTTTGGCATCATTTAGTCCTTCGCACTGCACCTGACATAATCCCGGGCCATTTTCTTACAGTCCCTAAATTTACCAAATTTACATTTTTACTTTTCCTAATGCAATATTTCCCATGCTGTCTCCATCCACCGCCCCTCACTGCCTGAAGCCCTGCCCCTCACACAGGGAGCCCCAGCCATGACTGCCTAGTGCCCCGCCCCGCACTGACTGGATCCCCACCCCTGAAAGCCTGGAACCCCGCGCCTCACTCATGGGGCCTTGCCCTTCATAATTGGAGCCCCCGCCCCTCAAATATGGAGCCTTGCCCCTGACTGCATGCAGCCCTGCCCATCCCTCATGGATCCCCGCCCATCACTGGCTGGAGCCCTGCCCCACAAACATGGAGCCCTTTCCCTCACACATGGAGCCTTGCCCCTCTCTGGCTGGAGCCCTGCCACTAACACAAAGAGCCCCGGCCATCACTGCCCTGAGCCCCGCCCCCCACTGACTGGATCCCCACCCCTGAAAGCCTGGAACCCCGGCCTTCACTCATGGGGCCTTGCCCTTCAGATTTGAAGCCCCGCCCCTCAAATATGGAGCCCTATCCCTCACTGCATGGAGCCCTGCCCATCCCACATGGAGCCCCGCCCATCACTGGCTGGAGCCCTGCCCCACACACATGGAGCCTTTTCCCTCACACATGGAGCCCTGCCCCTCTCTGGCTGCAGCCCTAACCCTAACACATGGAGCCTCGGCAATCACTGCCTAGAGCCCCACCCCTCACTGACTGGATCCCCACCCCTCACAGCCCGGAACCCCCGCCCCTCACGCATGGAACCCCTTCCCTCACTCATGGAGCCCTGCCCATCCCACATGGAGCCCCGCCCATCACTGGCTGGAGCCCTGCCCCACACACATGGAGCCGCTTCCGTCACACATAGAGCACCGCCCCTCACTGCCTGAAGCCCTGCCCCTCACACATGGAGCCCCGCATTTGTAGGTCCTTTTTTCGGCTTTGGCCTTCAGTGGGGATCAATTTTGGCAAGCTTTGCTGCATGTGTCTGCACTTGCTGGCGTATGGCCTGCCTGCATTTTGATGGCTTTGACTTTGGGAAAGATTTTTTCTTGTTTTTTTTTTTTTCTTTAACTGTTCATGCCATGTCCCTCATATCTTGCCCCGTAAGTTGTGTCTTCCTCCTTGACTATTTCCCCTGATTTTGCAACATCTCTTAGCTTAATTTTTGCATCTTTTGGTCCTTCGCACTGCACCTCATATAATCCCGGGCCATTTTCTTAGAGTAAATAGATTTCCCAAATTTCCTTTTTTTCTCCTCCAATTGCAATTCCTTTGATGGAGTCTCCATTCCAGTGTGTTTGTAGGTCCTTCTTTTCTGTTTGGGCCTTCAGTGGGGATGAATTTTGGCAAGCTTTGCTGCATGTGCCTGGACTTGCTGGTGTATGGCCTGCCTGCATTTTGATGGCTTTGACTTTGGAAAATTTTTTTTTTTTCGTTGTTTTGTGAAGTGTCCATGCCATGTCCCTCATATCTTGCCCCCTAAGTTGTGTCTTCCTCCTTGACTTTTTCCCCTGCTTTTGCAACATCTGTGAGCCTGTTTTTTGCATGTTTTGGTCCTTTGCAATGCAGCTGATTTCCTCACAGCCTATTTTTTGAAGACTTTAAAATTACTGATTTTCTGCTTTTTTCAATTGCATTTCATTTGAACTTATCTCCTTTCCAGAGTGTTTGCAAGCCTTTCTTTTGGGATTCACAAGATTCCTTTTCCCTTCCCGAAAGGAAATTTCATTTCCTTTCGGGAAGGGAAAAGAAATCTTGTGATTTCAATGGGGACGAATCGAAGAATCATTGGTGCATTTCCCTGCCCTTGATGGCATGCCATGCCTTTTGGTGGCTTTGACTTGGGGAAAGATTTTTTTCATTTTTTGGTTGATTTCTGAAGTGTCCATGCCATGTCCTCATATCTTGCCACCTAAGTTGTGTCTTCCTCCTTGACTTTTCCCCTGCTTTTGCAACATCTGTGAGCTTAGTTTTTGCATCTTTTGGTCCTTCGCACTGCACCTGATATTATCCCGGGCCATTTTCTTACAGTCACTAAATTTCCCAAATTTTCTTTTTTTCTCCTCCAATTACAATTCCTTTGATGGTGTCTCCGCTCCAGCCTGTTTGTAGGCCCTTCTTTTCTGTTTTGGCCTTCAGTGGGGATGAATTTTGGCAAGCTTTGCTGCATGTGCCTGCACATGCTGGCGTATGGCCTGCCTGCATTTTGAAGGCTTTGACTTTGGAAAATTTTTTTTTTTTTCGTTGTTTTGTGAAGTGTCCATGCCATGTCCCTCATATCTTGCCCCCTAAGTTGTGTCTTCCTCCTTGACTTTTTCCCCTGCTTTTGCAACATCTGTGAGCCTATTTTTTGCATGTTTTGGTCCTTTGCAATGCAGCTGATTTCCTCACAGCCTATTTTTTGAAGACATTAAAATTACTGATTTTCTGCTTTTTTCAATTGCATTTCATTTGAACTTATCTCCTTTCCAGAGTGTTTGCAAGCCTTTCTTTTGGGATTCACAAGATTCCTTTTCCCTTCCCGAAAGGAAATTTCATTTCCTTTCGGGAAGGGAAAAGAAATCTTGTGATTTCAATGGGGACGAATCGAAGAATCATTGGTGCATTTCCCTGCCCTTGATGGCATGCCATGCCTTTTGGTGGCTTTGACTTGGGGAAAGATTTTTTTCATTTTTTGGTTGATTTCTGAAGTGTCCATGCCATGTCCTCATATCTTGCCACCTAAGTTGTGTCTTCCTCCTTGACTTTTTCCCCTGCTTTTGCAACATCTGTGAGCCTAGTTTTTGCATCTTTTGGTCCTTCGCACTGCACCTGATATTATCCCGGGCCATTTTCTTACAGTCACTAAATTTCCCAAATTTTCTTTTTTTCTCCTCCAATTACAATTCCTTTGATGGTGTCTCCGCTCCAGCCTGTTTGTAGGCCCTTCTTTTCTGTTTTGGCCTTCAGTGGGGATCAGATTTGGCAAGCTTTGCTGCATGTGCCTGCACTTGCTGGCGTATGGCCTGCCTGCATTTTGAAGGCTTTGACTTTGGAAAATTTATTTTTTTCGTTGTTTTGTGAAGTGTCCATGCCATGTCCCTCATATCTTGCCCCCTAAGTTGTGTCTTCCTCCTTGACTTTTTCCCCTGCTTTTGCAACATCTGTGAGCCTATTTTTTGCATGTTTTGGTCCTTTGCAATGCAGCTGATTTCCTCACAGCCTATTTTTTGAAGACATTAAAATTACTGATTTTCTGCTTTTTTCAATTGCATTTCATTTGAACTTATCTCCTTTCCAGAGTGTTTGCAAGCCTTTCTTTTGGGATTCACAAGATTCCTTTTCCCTTCCCGAAAGGAAATTTCATTTCCTTTCGGGAAGGGAAAACAAATCTTGTGATTTCAATGGGGACGAATCGAAGAATCATTGGTGCATTTCCCTGCCCTTGATGGCATGCCATGCCTTTTGGTGGCTTTGACTTGGGGAAAGATTTTTTTCATTTTTTGGTTGATTTCTGAAGTGTCCATGCCATGTCCTCATATCTTGCCACCTAAGTTGTGTCTTCCTCCTTGACTTTTCCCCTGCTTTTGCAACATCTGTGAGCTTAGTTTTTGCATCTTTTGGTCCTTCGCACTGCACCTGATATTATCCCGGGCCATTTTCTTACAGTCACTAAATTTCCCAAATTTTCTTTTTTTCTCCTCCAATTACAATTCCTTTGATGGTGTCTCCGCTCCAGCCTGTTTGTAGGCCCTTCTTTTCTGTTTTGGCCTTCAGTGGGGATGAATTTTGGCAAGCTTTGCTGCATGTGCCTGCACATGCTGGCGTATGGCCTGCCTGCATTTTGAAGGCTTTGACTTTGGAAAATTTTTTTTTTTTTCGTTGTTTTGTGAAGTGTCCATGCCATGTCCCTCATATCTTGCCCCCTAAGTTGTGTCTTCCTCCTTGACTTTTTCCCCTGCTTTTGCAACATCTGTGAGCCTATTTTTTGCATGTTTTGGTCCTTTGCAATGCAGCTGATTTCCTCACAGCCTATTTTTTGAAGACATTAAAATTACTGATTTTCTGCTTTTTTCAATTGCATTTCATTTGAACTTATCTCCTTTCCAGAGTGTTTGCAAGCCTTTCTTTTGGGATTCACAAGATTCCTTTTCCCTTCCCGAAAGGAAATTTCATTTCCTTTCGGGAAGGGAAAAGAAATCTTGTGATTTCAATGGGGACGAATCGAAGAATCATTGGTGCATTTCCCTGCCCTTGATGGCATGCCATGCCTTTTGGTGGCTTTGACTTGGGGAAAGATTTTTTTCATTTTTTGGTTGATTTCTGAAGTGTCCATGCCATGTCCTCATATCTTGCCACCTAAGTTGTGTCTTCCTCCTTGACTTTTTCCCCTGCTTTTGCAACATCTGTGAGCCTAGTTTTTGCATCTTTTGGTCCTTCGCACTGCACCTGATATTATCCCGGGCCATTTTCTTACAGTCACTAAATTTCCCAAATTTTCTTTTTTTCTCCTCCAATTACAATTCCTTTGATGGTGTCTCCGCTCCAGCCTGTTTGTAGGCCCTTCTTTTCTGTTTTGGCCTTCAGTGGGGATCAGATTTGGCAAGCTTTGCTGCATGTGCCTGCACTTGCTGGCGTATGGCCTGCCTGCATTTTGAAGGCTTTGACTTTGGAAAATTTATTTTTTTCGTTGTTTTGTGAAGTGTCCATGCCATGTCCCTCATATCTTGCCCCCTAAGTTGTGTCTTCCTCCTTGACTTTTTCCCCTGCTTTTGCAACATCTGTGAGCCTATTTTTTGCATGTTTTGGTCCTTTGCAATGCAGCTGATTTCCTCACAGCCTATTTTTTGAAGACATTAAAATTACTGATTTTCTGCTTTTTTCAATTGCATTTCATTTGAACTTATCTCCTTTCCAGAGTGTTTGCAAGCCTTTCTTTTGGGATTCACAAGATTCCTTTTCCCTTCCCGAAAGGAAATTTCATTTCCTTTCGGGAAGGGAAAAGAAATCTTGTGATTTCAATGGGGACGAATCGAAGAATCATTGGTGCATTTCCCTGCCCTTGATGGCATGCCATGCCTTTTGGTGGCTTTGACTTGGGGAAAGATTTTTTTCATTTTTTGGTTGTTTTGTGAAGTGTCCATGCCATGTCCCTCATATCTTGCCCCCTAAGTTGTGTCTTCCTCCTTGACTTTTTCCCCTGCTTTTGCAACATCTGTGAGCTTAGTTTTTGCATCTTTTGGTCCTTCGCACTGCACCTGATATTATCCCGGGCCATTTTCTTACAGTCACTAAATTTCCCAAATTTTCTTTTTTTCTCCTCCAATTACAATTCCTTTGATGGTGTCTCCGCTCCAGCCTGTTTGTAGGCCCTTCTTTTCTGTTTTGGCCTTCAGTGGGGATCAGATTTGGCAAGCTTTGCTGCATGTGCCTGCACTTGCTGGCGTATGGCCTGCCTGCATTTTGAAGGCTTTGACTTTGGGAACGATTTTTTCTTGTTTTTCTTTTTTCTTGTTTTAAATATTCATGCCATGTCCCTCATATCTTGCCCCCTAAGTTGTGTTTTCCTCCTTGACTTTTTCCGCTGCTTTTGAAATATCTGTGAGCTTTGTTTTGGCATCATTTAGTCCTTCGCACTGCACCTGACATAATCCCGGGCCATTTTCTTACAGTCACTAAATTTACCAAATTTACATTTTTACTTTTCCTAATGCAATATTTCCCATGCTGTCTCCATCCACCGCCCCTCACTGCCTGAAGCCCTGCCCCTCACACAGGGAGCCCCAGCCATGACTGCCTAGTGCCCCGCCCCGCACTGACTGGATCCCCACCCCTGAAAGCCTGGAACCCCGCGCCTCACTCATGGGGCCTTGCCCTTCATAATTGGAGCCCCGCCCCTCAAATATGGAGCCTTGCCCCTGACTGCATGGAGCCCTGCCCATCCCTCATGGATCCCCGCCCATCACTGGCTGGAGCCCTGCCCCACAAACATGGAGCCCTTTCCCTCACACATGGAGCCTTGCCCCTCTCTGGCTGGAGCCCTGCCACTAACACAAAGAGCCCCGGCCATCACTGCCCTGAGCCCCGCCCCTCACTGACTGGATCCCCACCCCTGAAAGCCTGGAACCCCGGCCTTCACTCATGGGGCCTTGCCCTTCAGATTTGAAGCCCCGCCCCTCAAATATGGAGCCCTATCCCTCACTGCATGGAGCCCTGCCCATCCCACATGGAGCCCCGCCCATCACTGGCTGGAGCCCTGCCCCACACACATGGAGCCTTTTCCCTCACACATGGAGCCCTGCCCCTCTCTGGCTGCAGCCCTAACCCTAACACATGGAGCCTCAGCAATCACTGCCTAGAGCCCCACCCCTCACTGACTGGATCCCCACCCCTCACAGCCCGGAACCCCGCCCCTCACGCATGGAACCCCTTCCCTCACTCATGGAGCCCTGCCCATCCCACATGGAGCCCCGCCCATCACTGGCTGGAGCCCTGCCCCACACACATGGAGCCGCTTCCGTCACACATAGAGCACCGCCCCTCACTGCCTGAAGCCCTGCCCCTCACACATGGAGCCCCGCATTTGTAAGTCCTTTTTTCGGCTTTGGCCTTCAGTGGGGATCAATTTTGGCAAGCTTTGCTGCATGTGTCTGCACTTGCTGGCGTATGGCCTGCCTGCATTTTGATGGCTTTGGCTTTGGGAACGATTTTTTCTTGTTTTTTTTCTTTTCTTTAACTGTTCATGCCATGTCCCTCATATCTTGCCCCCTAAGTTGTGTCTTCCTCCTTGACTATTTCCCCTGATTTTGCAACATCTCTTAGCTTAATTTTTGCATCTTTTGGTCCTTCGCACTGCACCTCATATAATCCCGGGCCATTTTCTTAGAGTAACTAGATTTCCCAAATTTCCTTTTTTTCTCCTCCAATTGCAATTCCTTTGATGTAGTCTCCGTTCCAGTGTGTTTGTAGGTCCTTCTTTTCTGTTTGGGCCTTCAGTGGGGATGAATTTTGGCAAGCTTTGCTGCATGTGCCTGGACTTGCTGGTGTATGGCCTGCCTGCATTTTGATGGCTTTGACTTTGGAAAATTTTTTTTTTTTTCGTTGTTTTGTGAAGTGTCCATGCCATGTCCCTCATATCTTGCCCCCTAAGTTGTGTCTTCCTCCTTGACTTTTTCCCCTGCTTTTGCAACATCTGTGAGCCTGTTTTTTGCATGTTTTGGTCCTTTGCAATGCAGCTGATTTCCTCACAGCCTATTTTTTGAAGACATTAAAATTACTGATTTTCTGCTTTTTTCAATTGCATTTCATTTGAACTTATCTCCTTTCCAGAGTGTTTGCAAGCCTTTCTTTTGGGATTCACAAGATTCCTTTTCCCTTCCCGAAAGGAAATTTCATTTCCTTTCGGGAAGGGAAAAGAAATCTTGTGATTTCAATGGGGACGAATCGAAGAATCATTGGTGCATTTCCCTGCCCTTGATGGCATGCCATGCCTTTTGGTGGCTTTGACTTGGGGAAAGATTTTTTTCATTTTTTGGTTGATTTCTGAAGTGTCCATGCCATGTCCTCATATCTTGCCACCTAAGTTGTGTCTTCCTCCTTGACTTTTTCCCCTGCTTTTGCAACATCTGTGAGCTTAGTTTTTGCATCTTTTGGTCCTTCGCACTGCACCTGATATTATCCCGGGCCATTTTCTTACAGTCACTAAATTTCCCAAATTTTCTTTTTTTCTCCTCCAATTACAATTCCTTTGATGGTGTCTCCGCTCCAGCCTGTTTGTAGGCCCTTCTTTTCTGTTTTGGCCTTCAGTGGGGATCAGATTTGGCAAGCTTTGCTGCATGTGCCTGCACTTGCTGGCGTATGGCCTGCCTGCATTTTGAAGGCTTTGACTTTGGAAAATTTATTTTTTTCGTTGTTTTGTGAAGTGTCCATGCCATGTCCCTCATATCTTGCCCCCTAAGTTGTGTCTTCCTCCTTGACTTTTTCCCCTGCTTTTGCAACATCTGTGAGCCTATTTTTTGCATGTTTTGGTCCTTTGCAATGCAGCTGATTTCCTCACAGCCTATTTTTTGAAGACATTAAAATTACTGATTTTCTGCTTTTTTCAATTGCATTTCATTTGAACTTATCTCCTTTCCAGAGTGTTTGCAAGCCTTTCTTTTGGGATTCACAAGATTCCTTTTCCCTTCCCGAAAGGAAATTTCATTTCCTTTCGGGAAGGGAAAAGAAATCTTGTGATTTCAATGGGGACGAATCGAAGAATCATTGGTGCATTTCCCTGCCCTTGATGGCATGCCATGCCTTTTGGTGGCTTTGACTTGGGGAAAGATTTTTTTCATTTTTTGGTTGTTTTGTGAAGTGTCCATGCCATGTCCCTCATATCTTGCCCCCTAAGTTGTGTCTTCCTCCTTGACTTTTTCCCCTGCTTTTGCAACATCTGTGAGCTTAGTTTTTGCATCTTTTGGTCCTTCGCACTGCACCTGATATTATCCCGGGCCATTTTCTTACAGTCACTAAATTTCCCAAATTTTCTTTTTTTCTCCTCCAATTACAATTCTTTTCTGTTTTGGCCTTCAGTGGGGATCAGATTTGGCAAGCTTTGCTGCATGTGCCTGCACTTGCTGGCGTATGGCCTGCCTGCATTTTGAAGGCTTTGACTTTTGGGAACGATTTTTTCTTGTTTTTCTTTTTTCTTGTTTTAAATATTCATGCCATGTCCCTCATATCTTGCCCCCTAAGTTGTGTTTTCCTCCTTGACTTTTTTCCGCTGCTTTTGAAATATCTGTGAGCTTTGTTTTGGCATCATTTAGTCCTTCGCACTGCACCTGACATAATCCCGGGCCAATTTTCTTACAGTCACTAAATTTACCAAATTTACATTTTTACTTTTCCTAATGCAATATTTCCCATGCTGTCTCCATCCACCGCCCCTCACTGCCTGAAGCCCTGCCCCTCACACAGGGAGCCCCAGCCATGACTGCCTAGTGCCCCCCGCCCCCGCACTGACTGGATCCCCACCCCTGAAAAGCCTGGAACCCCGCGCCTCACTCATGGGGCCTTGCCCTTCATAATTGGAGCCCCGCCCCTCAAATATGGAGCCTTGCCCCTGAGTGCATGGAGCCCTGCCCATCCCTCATGGATCCCCGCCCATCACTGGCTGGAGCCCTGCCCCACAAAACATGGAGCCCTTTCCCTCACACATGGAGCCTTGCCCCCTCTCTGGCTGGAGCCCTGCCACTAACACAAAGAGCCCCCGGCCATCACTGCCCTGAGCCCCGCCCCTCACTGACTGGATCCCCACCCCTGAAAGCCTGGAACCCCGGCCTTCACTCATGGGGCCTTGCCCTTCAGATTTGAAGCCCCGCCCCTCAAATATGGAGCCCTATCCCTCACTGCATGGAGCCCCTGCCCATCCCCACATGGAGCCCCCGCCCATCACTGGCTGGAGCCCCTGCCCCACACACATGGAGCCTTTTCCCCTCACACATGGAGCCCTGCCCCTCTCTGGCTGCAGCCCTAACCCTAACACATGGAGCCTCAGCAATCACTGCCTAGAGCCCCCACCCCTCACTGACTGGATCCCCACCCCTCACAGCCCGGAACCCCGCCCCTCACGCATGGAACCCCTTCCCTCACTCATGGAGCCCTGCCCATCCCACATGGAGCCCCGCCCATCACTGGCTGGAGCCCTGCCCCCACACACATGGAGCCGCTTCCGTCACACATAGAGCACCGCCCCTCACTGCCTGAAGCCCTGCCCCTCACACATGGAGCCCCGCATTTGTAAGTCCTTTTTTTCCGGCTTTGGCCTTCAGTGGGGATCAATTTTGGCAAGCTTTGCTGCATGTGTCTGCACTTGCTGGCGTATGGCCTGCCTGCATTTTGATGGCTTTGGCTTTGGGAACGATTTTTTCTTGTTTTTTTTCTTTTCTTTAACTGTTCATGCCATGTCCCTCATATCTTGCCCCCCTAAGTTGTGTCTTCCTCCTTGACTATTTCCCCTGATTTTGCAACATCTCTTAGCTTAATTTTTGCATCTTTTGGTCCTTCGCACTGCACCTCATATAATCCCGGGGCCATTTTCTTAGAGTAACTAGATTTCCCAAATTTCCTTTTTTTCTCCTCCAATTGCAATTCCTTTGATGTAGTCTCCGTTCCAGTGTGTTTGTAGGTCCTTCTTTTCTGTTTGGGCCTTCAGTGGGGATGAATTTTGGCAAGCTTTGCTGCATGTGCCTGGACTTGCTGGTGTATGGCCTGCCTGCATTTTGATGGCTTTGACTTTGGAAAATTTTTTTTTTTTCGTTGTTTTGTGAAGTGTCCATGCCATGTCCCCTCATATCTTGCCCCCTAAGTTGTGTCTTCCTCCTTGAACTTTTTCCCCTGCTTTTGCAACATCTGTGAGCCTGTTTTTTGCATGTTTTGGTCCTTTGCAATGCAGCTGATTTCCTCACAGCCTATTTTTTGAAGACATTAAAATTACTGATTTTCTGCTTTTTTCAATTGCATTTCATTTGAACTTATCTCCTTTCCAGAGTGTTTGCAAGCCTTTCTTTTGGGATTCACAAGATTCCTTTTCCCTTCCCGAAAGGAAATTTCATTTCCTTTCGGGAAGGGAAAAGAAATCTTGTGATTTCAATGGGGACGAATCGAAGAATCATTGGTGCATTTCCCTGCCCTTGATGGCATGCCATGCCTTTTGGTGCTTTGACTTGGGGAAAGATTTTTTTCATTTTTTGGTTGATTTCTGAGTGTCCATGCCATGTCCTCATATCTTGCCACCTAAGTTGTGTCTTCCTCCTTGACTTTTTCCCCTGCTTTTGCAACATCTGTGAGCTTAGTTTTTTGCATCTTTTGGTCCTTCGCACTGCACCTGATATTATCCCGGGCCATTTTCTTACAGTCACTAAATTTCCCAAATTTTTCTTTTTTTCTCCTCCAATTACAATTCCTTTGATGGTGTCTCCGCTCCAGCCTGTTTGTAGGCCCTTCTTTTCTGTTTTGGCCTTCAGTGGGGATCAGATTTGGCAAGCTTTGCTGCATGTGCCTGCACTTGCTGGCGTATGGCCTGCCTGCATTTTGAAGGCTTTGACTTTGGAAAATTTATTTTTTTCGTTGTTTTGTGAAGTGTCCATGCCATGTCCCTCATATCTTGCCCCCTAAGTTGTGTCTTCCTCCTTGACTTTTTCCCCCTGCTTTTGCAACATCTGTGAGCCTATTTTTTGCATGTTTTGGTCCTTTGCAATGCAGCTGATTTCCTCACAGCCTATTTTTTGAAGACATTAAAATTACTGATTTTCTGCTTTTTTCAATTGCATTTCATTTGAACTTATCTCCTTTCCAGAGTGTTTGCAAGCCTTTCTTTTGGGATTCACAAGATTCCTTTTCCCTTCCCGAAAGGAAATTTCATTTCCTTTCGGGAAGGGGAAAAGAAATCTTGTGATTTCAATGGGGACGAATCGAAGAATCATTGGTGCATTTCCCTGCCCTTGATGGCATGCCATGCCTTTTGGTGGCTTTGACTTGGGGAAAGATTTTTTTCATTTTTTGGTTGTTTTGTGAAGTGTCCATGCCATGTCCCTCATATCTTGCCCCCTAAGTTGTGTCTTCCTCCTTGACTTTTTCCCCTGCTTTTGCAACATCTGTGAGCTTAGTTTTTGCATCTTTTGGTCCTTCGCATGCACCTGATATTATCCCCGGGCCATTTTCTTACAGTCACTAAATTTCCCAAATTTTCTTTTTTTCTCCTCCAATTACAATTCCTTTGATGGTGTCTCCGCTCCAGCCTGTTTGTAGGCCCTTCTTTTCTGTTTTGGCCTTCAGTGGGGATCAGATTTGGCAAGCTTTGCTGCATGTGCCTGCACTTGCTGGCGTATGGCCTGCCTGCATTTTGAAGGCTTTGGACTTTGGGAACGATTTTTTCTTGTTTTTCTTTTTTCTTGTTTTAAATATTCATGCCATGTCCCTCATATCTTGCCCCCTAAGTTGTGTTTTCCTCCTTGACTTTTTCCGCTGCTTTTGAAATATCTGTGAGCTTTGTTTTGGCATCAATTTAGTCCTTCGCACTGCACCTGACATAATCCCGGGCCATTTTCTTACAGTCACTAAATTTACCAAATTTACATTTTTACTTTTCCTAATGCAATATTTCCCATGCTGTCTCCATCCACCGCCCCTCACTGCCTGAAGCCCTGCCCCTCACACAGGGAGCCCCAGCCATGACTGCCTAGTGCCCCGCCCCGCACTGACTGGATCCCCACCCCTGAAAGCCTGGAACCCCCGCGCCTCACTCATGGGGCCTTGCCCTTCATAATTGGAGCCCCGTAATTGGAGCCCCGCCCCTCAAATATGGAGCCTTGCCCCTGAGTGCATGGAGCCCTGCCCATCCCTCATGGATCCCCGCCCATCACTGGCTGGAGCCCTGCCCCACAAACATGGAGCCCTTTCCCTCACACATGGAGCCTTGCCCCTCTCTGGCTGGAGCCCTGCCACTAACACAAAGAGCCCCGGCCATCACTGCCCTGAGCCCCGCCCCTCACTGACTGGATCCCCACCCCTGAAAGCCTGGAACCCCGGCCTTCACTCATGGGGCCTTGCCCTTCAGATTTGAAGCCCCGCCCCTCAAATATGGAGCCCTATCCCTCACTGCATGGAGCCCTGCCCATCCCACATGGAGCCCCGCCCATCACTGGCTGGAGCCCTGCCCCACACACATGGAGCCTTTTCCCTCACACATGGAGCCCTGCCCCTCTCTGGCTGCAGCCCTAACCCTAACACATGGAGCCTCAGCAATCACTGCCTAGAGCCCCACCCCTCACTGACTGGATCCCCACCCCTCACAGCCCGGAACCCCCGCCCCTCACGCATGGAACCCCTTCCCTCACTCATGGAGCCCTGCCCATCCCACATGGAGCCCCGCCCATCACTGGCTGGAGCCCTGCCCCACACACATGGAGCCGCTTCCGTCACACATAGAGCACCGCCCCTCACTGCCTGAAGCCCTGCCCCTCACACATGGAGCCCCGCATTTGTAAGTCCTTTTTTCGGCTTTGGCCTTCAGTGGGGATCAATTTTGGCAAGCTTTGCTGCATGTGTCTGCACTTGCTGGCGTATGGCCTGCCTGCATTTTGATGGCTTTGGCTTTGGGAACGATTTTTTCTTGTTTTTTTTCTTTTCTTTAACTGTTCATAGCCATGTCCCTCATATCTTGCCCCCTAAGTTGTGTCTTCCTCCTTGACTATTTCCCCTGATTTTGCAACATCTCTTAGCTTAATTTTTGCATCTTTTGGTCCTTCGCACTGCACCTCATATAATCCCGGGCCATTTTCTTAGAGTAACTAGATTTCCCAAATTTCCTTTTTTTCTCCTCCAATTGCAATTCCTTTGATGTAGTCTCCGTTCCAGTGTGTTTGTAGGTCCTTCTTTTCTGTTTGGGCCTTCAGTGGGGATGAATTTTGGCAAGCTTTGCTGCATGTGCCTGGACTTGCTGGTGTATGGCCTGCCTGCATTTTGATGGCTTTGACTTTGGAAAATTTTTTTTTTTTTCGTTGTTTTGTGAAGTGTCCATGCCATGTCCCTCATATCTTGCCCCCTAAGTTGTGTCTTCCTCCTTGACTTTTTCCCCTGCTTTTGCAACATCTGTGAGCCTGTTTTTTGCATGTTTTGGTCCTTTGCAATGCAGCTGATTTCCTCACAGCCTATTTTTTGAAGACATTAAAATTACTGATTTTCTGCTTTTTTCAATTGCATTTCATTTGAACTTATCTCCTTTCCAGAGTGTTTGCAAGCCTTTCTTTTGGGATTCACAAGATTCCTTTTCCCTTCCCGAAAGGAAATTTCATTTCCTTTCGGGAAGGGAAAAGAAATCTTGTGATTTCAATGGGGACGAATCGAAGAATCATTGGTGCATTTCCCTGCCCTTGATGGCATGCCATGCCTTTTGGTGGCTTTGACTTGGGGAAAGATTTTTTTCATTTTTTGGTTGATTTCTGAAGTGTCCATGCCATGTCCTCATATCTTGCCACCTAAGTTGTGTCTTCCTCCTTGACTTTTTCCCCTGCTTTTGCAACATCTGTGAGCTTAGTTTTTGCATCTTTTGGTCCTTCGCACTGCACCTGATATTATCCCGGGCCATTTTCTTACAGTCACTAAATTTCCCAAATTTTCTTTTTTTCTCCTCCAATTACAATTCCTTTGATGGTGTCTCCGCTCCAGCCTGTTTGTAGGCCCTTCTTTTCTGTTTTGGCCTTCAGTGGGGATCAGATTTGGCAAGCTTTGCTGCATGTGCCTGCACTTGCTGGCGTATGGCCTGCCTGCATTTTGAAGGCTTTGACTTTGGAAAATTTATTTTTTTCGTTGTTTTGTGAAGTGTCCATGCCATGTCCCTCATATCTTGCCCCCTAAGTTGTGTCTTCCTCCTTGACTTTTTCCCCTGCTTTTGCAACATCTGTGAGCCTATTTTTTGCATGTTTTGGTCCTTTGCAATGCAGCTGATTTCCTCACAGCCTATTTTTTGAAGACATTAAAATTACTGATTTTCTGCTTTTTTCAATTGCATTTCATTTGAACTTATCTCCTTTCCAGAGTGTTTGCAAGCCTTTCTTTTGGGATTCACAAGATTCCTTTTCCCTTCCCGAAAGGAAATTTCATTTCCTTTCGGGAAGGGAAAAGAAATCTTGTGATTTCAATGGGGACGAATCGAAGAATCATTGGTGCATTTCCCTGCCCTTGATGGCATGCCATGCCTTTTGGTGGCTTTGACTTGGGGAAAGATTTTTTTCATTTTTTGGTTGTTTTGTGAAGTGTCCATGCCATGTCCCTCATATCTTGCCCCCTAAGTTGTGTCTTCCTCCTTGACTTTTTCCCCTGCTTTTGCAACATCTGTGAGCTTAGTTTTTGCATCTTTTGGTCCTTCGCACTGCACCTGATATTATCCCGGGCCATTTTCTTACAGTCACTAAATTTCCCAAATTTTCTTTTTTTCTCCTCCAATTACAATTCCTTTGATGGTGTCTCCGCTCCAGCCTGTTTGTAGGCCCTTCTTTTCTGTTTTGGCCTTCAGTGGGGATCAGATTTGGCAAGCTTTGCTGCATGTGCCTGCACTTGCTGGCGTATGGCCTGCCTGCATTTTGAAGGCTTTGACTTTGGGGACTATTTTTTCTTGTTTTTCTTTTTTCTTGTTTTAAATATTCATGCCATGTCCCTCATATCTTGCCCCCTAAGTTGTGTTTTCCTCCTTGACTTTTTCCGCTGCTTTTGAAATATCTGTGAGCTTTGTTTTGGCATCATTTAGTCCTTCGCACTGCACCTGACATAATCCCGGGCCATTTTCTTACAGTCACTAAATTTACCAAGTTTACATTTTTACTTTTCCTAATGCAATATTTCCGATGCTGTCTCCATCCACCGCCCCTCACTGCCTGAAGCCCTGCCCCTCACACAGGGAGCCCCAGCCATGACTGCCTAGTGCCCCGCCCCGCACTGACTGGATCCCCACCCCTGAAAGCCTGGAACCCCGCGCCTCACTCATGGGGCCTTGCCCTTCATAATTGGAGCCCCGCCCCTCAAATATGGAGCCTTGCCCCTGACTGCATGGAGCCCTGCCCATCCCTCATGGATCCCCGCCCATCACTGGCTGGAGCCCTGCCCCACAAACATGGAGCCCTTTCCCTCACACATGGAGCCTTGCCCCTCTCTGGCTGGAGCCCTGCCACTAACACAAAGAGCCCCGGCCATCACTGCCCTGAGCCCCGCCCCTCACTGACTGGATCCCCACCCCTGAAAGCCTGGAACCCCGGCCTTCACTCATGGGGCCTTGCCCTTCAGATTTGAAGCCCCGCCCCTCAAATATGGAGCCCTATCCCTCACTGCATGGAGCCCTGCCCATCCCACATGGAGCCCCCGCCCATCACTGGCTGGAGCCCTGCCCCACACACATGGAGCCTTTTCCCTCACACATGGAGCCCTGCCCCTCTCTGGCTGCAGCCCTAACCCTAACACATGGAGCCTCAGCAATCACTGCCTAGAGCCCCACCCCTCACTGACTGGATCCCCACCCCTCACAGCCCGGAACCCCGCCCCTCACGCATGGAACCCCTTCCCTCACTCATGGAGCCCTGCCCATCCCACATGGAGCCCCGCCCATCACTGGCTGGAGCCCTGCCCCACACACATGGAGCCGCTTCCGTCACACATAGAGCACCGCCCCTCACTGCCTGAAGCCCTGCCCCTCACACATGGAGCCCCGCATTTGTAAGTCCTTTTTTCGGCTTTGGCCTTCAGTGGGGATCAATTTTGGCAAGCTTTGCTGCATGTGTCTGCACTTGCTGGCGTATGGCCTGCCTGCATTTTGATGGCTTTGGCTTTGGGAACGATTTTTTCTTGTTTTTTTTCTTTTCTTTAACTGTTCATGCCATGTCCCTCATATCTTGCCCCCTAAGTTGTGTCTTCCTCCTTGACTATTTCCCCTGATTTTGCAACATCTCTTAGCTTAATTTTTGCATCTTTTGGTCCTTCGCACTGCACCTCATATAATCCCGGGCCATTTTCTTAGAGTAACTAGATTTCCCAAATTTCCTTTTTTTCTCCTCCAATTGCAATTCCTTTGATGTAGTCTCCGTTCCAGTGTGTTTGTAGGTCCTTCTTTTCTGTTTGGGCCTTCAGTGGGGATGAATTTTGGCAAGCTTTGCTGCATGTGCCTGGACTTGCTGGTGTATGGCCTGCCTGCATTTTGATGGCTTTGACTTTGGAAAATTTTTTTTTTTTTCGTTGTTTTGTGAAGTGTCCATGCCATGTCCCTCATATCTTGCCCCCTAAGTTGTGTCTTCCTCCTTGACTTTTTCCCCTGCTTTTGCAACATCTGTGAGCCTGTTTTTTGCATGTTTTGGTCCTTTGCAATGCAGCTGATTTCCTCACAGCCTATTTTTTGAAGACATTAAAATTACTGATTTTCTGCTTTTTTCAATTGCATTTCATTTGAACTTATCTCCTTTCCAGAGTGTTTGCAAGCCTTTCTTTTGGGATTCACAAGATTCCTTTTCCCTTCCCGAAAGGAAATTTCATTTCCTTTCGGGAAGGGAAAAGAAATCTTGTGATTTCAATGGGGACGAATCGAAGAATCATTGGTGCATTTCCCTGCCCTTGATGGCATGCCATGCCTTTTGGTGGCTTTGACTTGGGGAAAGATTTTTTTCATTTTTTGGTTGATTTCTGAAGTGTCCATGCCATGTCCTCATATCTTGCCACCTAAGTTGTGTCTTCCTCCTTGACTTTTTCCCCTGCTTTTGCAACATCTGTGAGCTTAGTTTTTGCATCTTTTGGTCCTTCGCACTGCACCTGATATTATCCCGGGCCATTTTCTTACAGTCACTAAATTTCCCAAATTTTCTTTTTTTCTCCTCCAATTACAATTCCTTTGATGGTGTCTCCGCTCCAGCCTGTTTGTAGGCCCTTCTTTTCTGTTTTGGCCTTCAGTGGGGATCAGATTTGGCAAGCTTTGCTGCATGTGCCTGCACTTGCTGGCGTATGGCCTGCCTGCATTTTGAAGGCTTTGACTTTGGAAAATTTATTTTTTTCGTTGTTTTGTGAAGTGTCCATGCCATGTCCCTCATATCTTGCCCCATAAGTTGTGTCTTCCTCCTTGACTTTT
Organism: Artemisiospiza belli; assembly: GCA_021963965.1. Taxonomy (NCBI): domain Eukaryota; kingdom Metazoa; phylum Chordata; class Aves; order Passeriformes; family Passerellidae; genus Artemisiospiza; species Artemisiospiza belli. The sequence continues at coordinate 18,787 of JAKDEW010000494.1, forward strand.
TCCCCTGCTTTTGCAACATCTGTGAGCCTATTTTTTGCATGTTTTGGTCCTTTGCAATGCAGCTGATTTCCTCACAGCCTATTTTTTGAAGACATTAAAATTACTGATTTTCTGCTTTTTTCAATTGCATTTCATTTGAACTTATCTCCTTTCCAGAGTGTTTGCAAGCCTTTCTTTTGGGATTCACAAGATTCCTTTTCCCTTCCCGAAAGGAAATTTCATTTCCTTTCGGGAAGGGAAAAGAAATCTTGTGATTTCAATGGGGACGAATCGAAGAATCATTGGTGCATTTCCCTGCCCTTGATGGCATGCCATGCCTTTTGGTGGCTTTGACTTGGGGAAAGATTTTTTTCATTTTTTGGTTGTTTTGTGAAGTGTCCATGCCATGTCCCTCATATCTTGCCCCCTAAGTTGTGTCTTCCTCCTTGACTTTTTCCCCTGCTTTTGCAACATCTGTGAGCTTAGTTTTTGCATCTTTTGGTCCTTCGCACTGCACCTGATATTATCCCGGGCCATTTTCTTACAGTCACTAAATTTCCCAAATTTTCTTTTTTTCTCCTCCAATTACAATTCCTTTGATGGTGTCTCCGCTCCAGCCTGTTTGTAGGCCCTTCTTTTCTGTTTTGGCCTTCAGTGGGGATCAGATTTGGCAAGCATTGCTGCATGTGCCTGCACTTGCTGGCGTATGGCCTGCCTGCATTTTGAAGGCTTTGACTTTGGGAACGATTTTTTCTTGTTTTTCTTTTTTCTTGTTTTAAATATTCATGCCATGTCCCTCATATCTTGCCCCCTAAGTTGTGTTTTCCTCCTTGACTTTTTCCGCTGCTTTTGAAATATCTGTGAGCTTTGTTTTGGCATCATTTAGTCCTTCGCACTGCACCTGACATAATCCCGGGCCATTTTCTTACAGTCACTAAATTTACCAAATTTACATTTTTACTTTTCCTAATGCAATATTTCCCATGCTGTCTCCATCCACCGCCCCTCACTGCCTGAAGCCCTGCCCCTCACACAGGGAGCCCCAGCCATGACTGCCTAGTGCCCCGCCCCGCACTGACTGGATCCCCACCCCTGAAAGCCTGGAACCCCGCGCCTCACTCATGGGGCCTTGCCCTTCATAATTGGAGCCCCGCCCCTCAAATATGGAGCCTTGCCCCTGACTGCATGGAGCCCTGCCCATCCCTCATGGATCCCCGCCCATCACTGGCTGGAGCCCTGCCCCACAAACATGGAGCCCTTTCCCTCACACATGGAGCCTTGCCCCTCTCTGGCTGGAGCCCTGCCACTAACACAAAGAGCCCCGGCCATCACTGCCCTGAGCCCCGCCCCTCACTGACTGGATCCCCACCCCTGAAAGCCTGGAACCCCGGCCTTCACTCATGGGGCCTTGCCCTTCAGATTTGAAGCCCCACCCCTCAAATATGGAGCCCTATCCCTCACTGCATGGAGCCCTGCCCATCCCACATGGAGCCCCGCCCATCACTGGCTGGAGCCCTGCCCCACACACATGGAGCCTTTTCCCTCACACATGGAGCCCTGCCCCTCTCTGGCTGCAGCCCTAACCCTAACACATGGAGCCTCAGCAATCACTGCCTAGAGCCCCACCCCTCACTGACTGGATCCCCACCCCTCACAGCCCGGAACCCCGCCCCTCACGCATGGAACCCCTTCCCTCACTCATGGAGCTCTGCCCATCCCACATGGAGCCCCGCCCATCACTGGCTGGAGCCCTGCCCCACACACATGGAGCCGCTTCCGTCACACATAGAGCACCGCCCCTCACTGCCTGAAGCCCTGCCCCTCACACATGGAGCCCCGCATTTGTAAGTCCTTTTTTCGGCTTTGGCCTTCAGTGGGGATCAATTTTGGCAAGCTTTGCTGCATGTGTCTGCACTTGCTGGCGTATGGCCTGCCTGCATTTTGATGGCTTTGGCTTTGGGAACGATTTTTTCTTGTTTTTTTTCTTTTCTTTAACTGTTCATGCCATGTCCCTCATATCTTGCCCCCTAAGTTGTGTCTTCCTCCTTGACTATTTCCCCTGATTTTGCAACATCTCTTAGCTTAATTTTTGCATCTTTTGGTCCTTCGCACTGCACCTCATATAATCCCGGGCCATTTTCTTAGAGTAACTAGATTTCCCAAATTTCCTTTTTTTCTCCTCCAATTGCAATTCCTTTGATGTAGTCTCCGTTCCAGTGTGTTTGTAGGTCCTTCTTTTCTGTTTGGGCCTTCAGTGGGGATGAATTTTGGCAAGCTTTGCTGCATGTGCCTGGACTTGCTGGTGTATGGCCTGCCTGCATTTTGATGGCTTTGACTTTGGAAAATTTTTTTTTTTTTCGTTGTTTTGTGAAGTGTCCATGCCATGTCCCTCATATCTTGCCCCCTAAGTTGTGTCTTCCTCCTTGACTTTTTCCCCTGCTTTTGCAACATCTGTGAGCCTGTTTTTTGCATGTTTTGGTCCTTTTCAATGCAGCTGATTTCCTCACAGCCTATTTTTTGAAGACATTAAAATTACTGATTTTCTGCTTTTTTCAATTGCATTTCATTTGAACTTATCTCCTTTCCAGAGTGTTTGCAAGCCTTTCTTTTGGGATTCACAAGATTCCTTTTCCCTTCCCGAAAGGAAATTTCATTTCCTTTCGGGAAGGGAAAAGAAATCTTGTGATTTCAATGGGGACGAATCGAAGAATCATTGGTGCATTTCCCTGCCCTTGATGGCATGCCATGCCTTTTGGTGGCTTTGACTTGGGGAAAGATTTTTTTCATTTTTTGGTTGATTTCTGAAGTGTCCATGCCATGTCCTCATATCTTGCCACCTAAGTTGTGTCTTCCTCCTTGACTTTTTCCCCTGCTTTTGCAACATCTGTGAGCTTAGTTTTTGCATCTTTTGGTCCTTCGCACTGCACCTGATATTATCCCGGGCCATTTTCTTACAGTCACTAAATTTCCCAAATTTTCTTTTTTTCTCCTCCAATTACAATTCCTTTGATGGTGTCTCCGCTCCAGCCTGTTTGTAGGCCCTTCTTTTCTGTTTTGGCCTTCAGTGGGGATCAGATTTGGCAAGCTTTGCTGCATGTGCCTGCACTTGCTGGCGTATGGCCTGCCTGCATTTTGAAGGCTTTGACTTTGGAAAATTTATTTTTTTCGTTGTTTTGTGAAGTGTCCATGCCATGTCCCTCATATCTTGCCCCCTAAGTTGTGTCTTCCTCCTTGACTTTTTCCCCTGCTTTTGCAACATCTGTGAGCCTATTTTTTGCATGTTTTGGTCCTTTGCAATGCAGCTGATTTCCTCACAGCCTATTTTTTGAAGACATTAAAATTACTGATTTTCTGCTTTTTTCAATTGCATTTCATTTGAACTTATCTCCTTTCCAGAGTGTTTGCAAGCCTTTCTTTTGGGATTCACAAGATTCCTTTTCCCTTCCCGAAAGGAAATTTCATTTCCTTTCGGGAAGGGAAAAGAAATCTTGTGATTTCAATGGGGACGAATCGAAGAATCATTGGTGCATTTCCCTGCCCTTGATGGCATGCCATGCCTTTTGGTGGCTTTGACTTGGGGAAAGATTTTTTTCATTTTTTGGTTGTTTTGTGAAGTGTCCATGCCATGTCCCTCATATCTTGCCCCCTAAGTTGTGTCTTCCTCCTTGACTTTTTCCCCTGCTTTTGCAACATCTGTGAGCTTAGTTTTTGCATCTTTTGGTCCTTCGCACTGCACCTGATATTATCCCGGGCCATTTTCTTACAGTCACTAAATTTCCCAAATTTTCTTTTTTTCTCCTCCAATTACAATTCCTTTGATGGTGTCTCCGCTCCAGCCTGTTTGTAGGCCCTTCTTTTCTGTTTTGGCCTTCAGTGGGGATCAGATTTGGCAAGCTTTGCTGCATGTGCCTGCACTTGCTGGCGTATGGCCTGCCTGCATTTTGAAGGCTTTGACTTTGGGGACTATTTTTTCTTGTTTTTCTTTTTTCTTGTTTTAAATATTCATGCCATGTCCCTCATATCTTGCCCCCTAAGTTGTGTTTTCCTCCTTGACTTTTTCCGCTGCTTTTGAAATATCTGTGAGCTTTGTTTTGGCATCATTTAGTCCTTCGCACTGCACCTGACATAATCCCGGGCCATTTTCTTACAGTCACTAAATTTACCAAATTTACATTTTTACTTTTCCTAATGCAATATTTCCCATGCTGTCTCCATCCACCGCCCCTCACTGCCTGAAGCCCTGCCCCTCACACAGGGAGCCCCAGCCATGACTGCCTAGTGCCCCGCCCCGCACTGACTGGATCCCCACCCCTGAAAGCCTGGAACCCCGCGCCTCACTCATGGGGCCTTGCCCTTCATAATTGGAGCCCCGCCCCTCAAATATGGAGCCTTGCCCCTGACTGCATGGAGCCCTGCCCATCCCTCATGGATCCCCGCCCATCACTGGCTGGAGCCCTGCCCCACAAACATGGAGCCCTTTCCCTCACACATGGAGCCTTGCCCCTCTCTGGCTGGAGCCCTGCCACTAACACAAAGAGCCCCGGCCATCACTGCCCTGAGCCCCGCCCCTCACTGACTGGATCCCCACCCCTGAAAGCCTGGAAAACCGGCCTTCACTCATGGGGCCTTGCCCTTCAGATTTGAAGCCCTGCCCCTCAAATATGGAGCCCTATCCCTCACTGCATGGAGCCCTGCCCATCCCACATGGAGCCCCGCCCATCACTGGCTGGAGCCCTGCCCCACACACATGGAGCCTTTTCCCTCACACATGGAGCCCTGCCCCTCTCTGGCTGCAGCCCTAACCCTAACACATGGAGCCTCGGCAATCACTGCCTAGAGCCCCACCCCTCACTGACTGGATCCCCACCCCTCACAGCCCGGAACCCCGCCCCTCACGCATGGAACCCCTTCCCTCACTCATGGAGCCCTGCCCATCCCACATGGAGCCCCGCCCATCACTGGCTGGAGCCCTGCCCCACACACATGGAGCCGCTTCCGTCACACATAGAGCACCGCCCCTCACTGCCTGAAGCCCTGCCCCTCACACATGGAGCCCCGCGTTTGTAGGTCCTTCTTTTCGGTTTTGGCCTTCAGTGGGGATCAATTCTGGCAAGCTTTGCTGCATGTGTCTGCACTTGCTGGTGTATGGCCTGCCTGCATTTTGATGGCTTTGACTTTCGGAAAGATTTTTTCTTGTTTTTTTTTTTTTTTTGTTTTAAGTATTCATGCCATGTCCCTCATATCTTGCCCCCTACGTTGTGTTTTCCTCCTTGACTTTTTCCGCTGCTTTTGAAATATCTGTGAGCTTTGTTTTGGCATCATTTAGTCCTTCGCACTGCACCTGACATAATCCCGGGCCATTTTCTTACAGTCACTAAATTTACCAAATTTACATTTTTACTTTTCCTAATGCAATATTTCCGACGCTGTCTCCATCCACCGCCCCTCACTGCCTGAAGCCCTGCCCCTCACACAGGGAGCCCCAGCCATGACTGCCTAGTGCCCCGCCCCGCACTGACTGGATCCCCACCCCTGAAAGCCTGGAACCCCGCGCCTCACTCATGGGGCCTTGCCCTTCATAATTGGAGCCCCGCCCCTCAAATATGGAGCCTTGCCCCTGACTGCATGGAGCCCTGCCCATCCCTCATGGATCCCCGCCCATCACTGGCTGGAGCCCTGCCCCACAAACATGGAGCCCTTTCCCTCACACATGGAGCCTTGCCCCTCTCTGGCTGGAGCCCTGCCACTAACACAAAGAGCCCCGGCCATCACTGCCCTGAGCCCCGCCCCTCACTGACTGGATCCCCACCCCTGAAAGCCTGGAACCCCGGCCTTCACTCATGGGGCCTTGCCCTTCAGATTTGAAGCCCCGCCCCTCAAATATGGAGCCCTATCCCTCACTGCATGGAGCCCTGCCCATCCCACATGGAGCCCCGCCCATCACTGGCTGGAGCCCTGCCCCACACACATGGAGCCTTTTCCCTCACACATGGAGCCCTGCCCCTCTCTGGCTGCAGCCCTAACCCTAACACATGGAGCCTCGGCAATCACTGCCTAGAGCCCCACCCCTCACTGACTGGATCCCCACCCCTCACAGCCCGGAACCCCCGCCCCTCACGCATGGAACCCCTTCCCTCACTCATGGAGCCCTGCCCATCCCACATGGAGCCCCGCCCATCACTGGCTGGAGCCCTGCCCCACACACATGGAGCCGCTTCCGTCACACATAGAGCACCGCCCCTCACTGCCTGAAGCCCTGCCCCTCACACATGGAGCCCCGCCTTTGTAGGTCCTTCTTTTCGGTTTTGGCCTTCAGTGGGGATCAATTTTGGCAAGCTTTGCTGCATGTGTCTGCACTTGCTGGCGTATGGCCTGCCTGCATTTTGATGGCTTTGACTTTGGGAAAGATTTTTTCTTGGTTTTTTTTTTTTCTTTAACTGTTCATGCCATGTCCCTCATATCTTGCCCCGTAAGTTGTGTCTTCCTCCTTGACTATTTCCCCTGATTTTGCAACATCTCTTAGCTTAATTTTTGCATCTTTTGGTCCTTCGCACTGCACCTCATATAATCCCGGGCCATTTTCTTAGAGTAACTAGATTTCCCAAGTTTCCTTTTTTTCTCCTCCAATTGCAATTCCTTTGATGGAGTCTCCGTTCCAGTGTGTTTGTAGGTCCTTCTTTTCTGTTTGGGCCTTCAGTGGGGATGAATTTTGGCAAGCTTTGCTGCATGTGCCTGGACTTGCTGGTGTATGGCCTGCCTGCATTTTGATGGCTTTGACTTTGGAAAAAATTTTTTTTTTCGTTTTTTTGTGAAGTGTCCATGCCATGTCCCTCATATCTTGCCCCCTAAGTTGTGTCTTCCTCCTTGACTTTTTCCCCTGCTTTTGCAACATCTGTGAGCCTATTTTTTGCATGTTTTGGTCCTTTGCAATGCAGCTGATTTCCTCACAGCCTATTTTTTGAAGACATTAAAATTACTGATTTTCTGCTTTTTTCAATTGCATTTCATTTGAACTTATCTCCTTTCCAGAGTGTTTGCAAGCCTTTCTTTTGGGATTCACAAGATTCCTTTTCCCTTCCCGAAAGGAAATTTCATTTCCTTTCGGGAAGGGAAAAGAAATCTTGTGATTTCAATGGGGACGAATCGAAGAATCATTGGTGCATTTCCCTGCCCTTGATGGCATGCCATGCCTTTTGGTGGCTTTGACTTGGGGAAAGATTTTTTTCATTTTTTGGTTGATTTCTGAAGTGTCCATGCCATGTCCTCATATCTTGCCACCTAAGTTGTGTCTTCCTCCTTGACTTTTTCCCCTGCTTTTGCAACATCTGTGAGCTTAGTTTTTGCATCTTTTGGTCCTTCGCACTGCACCTGATATTATCCCGGGCCATTTTCTTACAGTCACTAAATTTCCCAAATTTTCTTTTTTTCTCCTCCAATTACAATTCCTTTGATGGTGTCTCCGCTCCAGCCTGTTTGTAGGCCCTTCTTTTCTGTTTTGGCCTTCAGTGGGGATCAGATTTGGCAAGCTTTGCTGCATGTGCCTGCACTTGCTGGCGTATGGCCTGCCTGCATTTTGAAGGCTTTGACTTTGGGAACGATTTTTTCTTGTTTTTCTTTTTTCTGTTTTAAATATTCATGCCATGTCCCTCATATCTTGCCCCCTAAGTTGTGTTTTCCTCCTTGACTTTTTCCGCTGCTTTTGAAATATCTGTGAGCTTTGTTTTGGCATCATTTAGTCCTTCGCACTGCACCTGACATAATCCCGGGCCATTTTCTTACAGTCACTAAATTTACCAAATTTACATTTTTACTTTTCCTAATGCAATATTTCCAACGCTGTCTCCATCCACCGCCCCTCACTGCCTGAAGCCCTGCCCCTCACACAGGGAGCCCCAGCCATGACTGCCTAGTGCCCCGCCCCGCACTGACTGGATCCCCACCCCTGAAAGCCTGGAACCCCGCGCCTCACTCATGGGGCCTTGCCCTTCATAATTGGAGCCCCGCCCCTCAAATATGGAGCCTTGCCCCTGACTGCATGGAGCCCTGCCCATCCCTCATGGATCCCCGCCCATCACTGGCTGGAGCCCTGCCCCACAAACATGGAGCCCTTTCCCTCACACATGGAGCCTTGCCCCTCTCTGGCTGGAGCCCTGCCACTAACACAAAGAGCCCCGGCCATCACTGCCCTGAGCCCCGCCCCTCACTGACTGGATCCCCACCCCTGAAAGCCTGGAACCCCGGCCTTCACTCATGGGGCCTTGCCCTTCAGATTTGAAGCCCCGCCCCTCAAATATGGAGCCCTATCCCTCACTGCATGGAGCCCTGCCCATCCCACATGGAGCCCCGCCCATCACTGGCTGGAGCCCTGCCCCACACACATGGAGCCTTTTCCCTCACACATGGAGCCCTGCCCCTCTCTGGCTGCAGCCCTAACCCTAACACATGGAGCCTCGGCAATCACTGCCTAGAGCCCCACCCCTCACTGACTGGATCCCCACCCCTCACAGCCCGGAACCCCGCCCCTCACGCATGGAACCCCTTCCCTCACTCATGGAGCCCTGCCCATCCCACATGGAGCCCCGCCCATCACTGGCTGGAGCCCTGCCCCACACACATGGAGCCGCTTCCGTCACACATAGAGCACCGCCCCTCACTGCCTGAAGCCCTGCCCCTCACACATGGAGCCCCGCCTTTGTAGGTCCTTCTTTTCGGCTTTGGCCTTCAGTGGGGATCAATTTTGGCAAGCTTTGCTGCATGTGTCTGCACTTGCTGGCGTATGGCCTGCCTGCATTTTGATGGCTTTGACTTTGGGAAAGATTTTTTCTTGTTTTTTTTTTTTTCTTTAACTGTTCATGCCATGTCCCTCATATCTTGCCCCGTAAGTTGTGTCTTCCTCCTTGACTATTTCCCCTGATTTTGCAACATCTCTTAGCTTAATTTTTGCATCTTTTGGTCCTTCGCACTGCACCTCATATAATCCCGGGCCATTTTCTTAGAGTAACTAGATTTCCCAAATTTCCTTTTTTTCTCCTCCAATTGCAATTCCTTTGATGGAGTCTCCGTTCCAGTGTGTTTGTAGGTCCTTCTTTTCTGTTTGGGCCTTCAGTGGGGATGAATTTTGGCAAGCTTTGCTGCATGTGCCTGGACTTGCTGGTGTATGGCCTGCCTGCATTTTGATGGCTTTGACTTTGGAAAAAATTTTTTTTTTCGTTGTTTTGTGAAGTGTCCATGCCATGTCCCTCATATCTTGCCCCCTAAGTTGTGTCTTCCTCCTTGACTTTTTCCCCTGCTTTTGCAACATCTGTGAGCCTATTTTTTGCATGTTTTGGTCCTTTGCAATGCAGCTGATTTCCTCACAGCCTATTTTTTGAAGACATTAAAATTACTGATTTTCTGCTTTTTTCAATTGCATTTCATTTGAACTTATCTCCTTTCCAGAGTGTTTGCAAGCCTTTCTTTTGGGATTCACAAGATTCCTTTTCCCTTCCAGAAAGGAAATTTCATTTCCTTTCGGGAAGGGAAAAGAAATCTTGTGATTTCAATGGGGACGAATCGAAGAATCATTGGTGCATTTCCCTGCCCTTGATGGCATGCCATGCCTTTTGGTGGCTTTGACTTGGGGAAAGATTTTTTTCATTTTTTGGTTGATTTCTGAAGTGTCCATGCCATGTCCTCATATCTTGCCACCTAAGTTGTGTCTTCCTCCTTGACTTTTTCCCCTGCTTTTGCAACATCTGTGAGCTTAGTTTTTGCATCTTTTGGTCCTTCGCACTGCACCTGATATTATCCCGGGCCATTTTCTTACAGTCACTAAATTTCCCAAATTTTCTTTTTTTCTCCTCCAATTACAATTCCTTTGATGGTGTCTCCGCTCCAGCCTGTTTGTAGGCCCTTCTTTTCTGTTTTGGCCTTCAGTGGGGATCAGATTTGGCAAGCTTTGCTGCATGTGCCTGCACTTGCCGGCGTATGGCCTGCCTGCATTTTGAAGGCTTTGACTTTGGGAACGATTTTTTCTTGTTTTTCTTTTTTCTTGTTTTAAGTATTCATGCCATGTCCCTCATATCTTGCCCCCTAAGTTGTGTTTTCCTCCTTGACTTTTTCCGCTGCTTTTGAAATATCTGTGAGCTTTGTTTTGGCATCATTTAGTCCTTCGCACTGCACCTGACATAATCCCGGGCCATTTTCTTACAGTCACTAAATTTACCAAATTTACATTTTTACTTTTCCTAATGCAATATTTCCGATGCTGTCTCCATCCACCGCCCCTCACTGCCTGAAGCCCTGCCCCTCACACAGGGAGCCCCAGCCATGACTGCCTAGTGCCCCGCCCCGCACTGACTGGATCCCCACCCCTGAAAGCCTGGAACCCCGCGCCTCACTCATGGGGCCTTGCCCTTCATAATTGGAGCCCCGCCCCTCAAATATGGAGCCTTGCCCCTGACTGCATGGAGCCCTGCCCATCCCTCATGGATCCCCGCCCATCACTGGCTGGAGCCCTGCCCCACAAACATGGAGCCCTTTCCCTCACACATGGAGCCTTGCCCCTCTCTGGCTGGAGCCCTGCCACTAACACAAAGAGCCCCGGCCATCACTGCCCTGAGCCCCACCCCTCACTGACTGGATCCCCACCCCTGAAAGCCTAGAACCCCGGCCTTCACTCATGGGGCCTTGCCCTTCAGATTTGAAGCACCACCCCTCAAATATGGAGCCCTATCCCTCACTGCATGGAGCCCTGCCCATCCCACATGGAGCCCCGCCCATCACTGGCTGGAGCCCTGCCCCACACACATGGAGCCTTTTCCCTCACACATGGAGCCCTGCCCCTCTCTGGCTGCAGCCCTAACCCTAACACATGGAGCCTCGGCAATCACTGCCTAGAGCCCCACCCCTCACTGACTGGATCCCCACCCCTCACAGCCCGGAACCCCGCCCCTCACGCATGGAACCCCTTCCCTCACTCATGGAGCCCTGCCCATCCCACATGGAGCCCCGCCCATCACTGGCTGGAGCCCTGCCCCACACACATGGAGCCGCTTCCGTCACACATAGAGCACCGCCCCTCACTGCCTGAAGCCCTGCCCCTCACACATGGAGCCCCGCCTTTGTAGGTCCTTCTTTTTGGTTTTGGCCTTCAGTGGGGATCAATTCTGGCAAGCTTTGCTGCATGTGTCTGCACTTGCTGGCGTATGGCCTGCCTGCATTTTGATGGCTTTGACTTTGGGAAAGATTTTTTCTTGTTTTTTTTTTTTTTGTTTAACTGTTCATGCCATGTCCCTCATATCTTGCCCCGTAAGTTGTGTCTTCCTCCTTGACTATTTCCCCTGATTTTGCAACATCTCTTAGCTTAATTTTTGCATCTTTTGGTCCTTCGCACTGCACCTCATATAATCCCGGGCCATTTTCTTAGAGTAACTAGATTTCCCAAATTTCCTTTTTTTCTCCTCCAATTGCAATTCCTTTGATGGAGTCTCCGTTCCAGTGTGTTTGTAGGTCCTTCTTTTCTGTTTGGGCCTTCAGTGGGGATGAATTTTGGCAAGCTTTGCTGCATGTGCCTGGACTTGCTGGTGTATGGCCTGCCTGCATTTTGATGGCTTTGACTTTGGAAAAATTTTTTTTTTGGTTGTTTTGTGAAGTGTCCATGCCATGTCCCTCATATCTTGCCCCCTAAGTTGTGTCTTCCTCCTTGACTTTTTCCCCTGCTTTTGCAACATCAGTGAGCCTATTTTTTGCATGTTTTGGTCCTTTGCAATGCAGCTGATTTCCTCACAGCCTATTTTTTGAAGACATTAAAATTACTGATTTTCTGCTTTTTTCAATTGCATTTCATTTGAACTTATCTCCTTTCCAGAGTGTTTGCAAGCCTTTCTTTTGGGATTCACAAGATTCCTTTTCCCTTCCAGAAAGGAAATTTCATTTCCTTTCGGGAAGGGAAAAGAAATCTTGTGATTTCAATGGGGACGAATCGAAGAATCATTGGTGCATTTCCCTGCCCTTGATGGCATGCCATGCCTTTTGGTGGCTTTGACTTGGGGAAAGATTTTTTTCATTTTTTGGTTGATTTCTGAAGTGTCCATGCCATGTCCTCATATCTTGCCACCTAAGTTGTGTCTTCCTCCTTGACTTTTTCCCCTGCTTTTGCAACATCTGTGAGCTTAGTTTTTGCATCTTTTGGTCCTTCGCACTGCACCTGATATTATCCCGGGCCATTTTCTTACAGTCACTAAATTTCCCAAATTTTCTTTTTTTCTCCTCCAATTACAATTCCTTTGATGGTGTCTCCGCTCCAGCCTGTTTGTAGGCCCTTCTTTTCTGTTTTGGCCTTCAGTGGGGATCAGATTTGGCAAGCTTTGCTGCATGTGCCTGCACTTGCTGGCGTATGGCCTGCCTGCATTTTGAAGGCTTTGACTTTGGGAACGATTTTTTCTTGTTTTTCTTTTTTCTTGTAATAAGTATTCATGCCATGTCCCTCATATCTTGCCACCTAAGTTCTGTCTTCCTCCTTGACTTTTTCCCCTGCTTTTGCAACATCTGTGAGCTTTGTTTTGGCATCATTTAGTCCTTCGCACTGCACCTGACATAATCCCGGGCCATTTTCTTACAGTCACTAAATTTACCAAATTTACATTTTTACTTTTCCTAATGCAATATTTCCGATGCTGTCTCCATCCACCGCCCCTCACTGCCTGAAGCCCTGCACCTCACACAGGGAGCCCCAGCCATGACTGCCTAGTGCCCCGCCCCGCACTGACTGGATCCCCACCCCTGAAAGCCTGGAACCCCGCGCCTCACTCATGGGGCCTTGCCCTTCATAATTGGAGCCCCGCCCCTCAAATATGGAGCCTTGCCCCTGACTGCATGGAGCCCTGCCCATCCCTCATGGATCCCCGCCCATCACTGGCTGGAGCCCTGCCCCACAAACATGGAGCCCTTTCCCTCACACATGGAGCCTTGCCCCTCTCTGGCTGGAGCCCTGCCACTAACACAAAGAGCCCCGGCCATCACTGCCCTGAGCCCCGCCCCTCACTGACTGGATCCCCACCCCTGAAAGCCTGGAACCCCGGCCTTCACTCATGGGGCCTTGCCCTTCAGATTTGAAGCCCCGCCCCTCAAATATGGAGCCCTATCCCTCACTGCATGGAGCCCTGCCCATCCCACATGGAGCCCCGCCCATCACTGGCTGGAGCCCTGCCCCACACACATGGAGCCTTTTCCCTCACACATGGAGCCCTGCCCCTCTCTGGCTGCAGCCCTAAGCCTAACACATGGAGCCTCGGCAATCACTGCCTAGAGCCCCACCCCTCACTGACTGGATCCCCACCCCTCACAGCCCGGAACCCCGCCCCTCACGCATGGAACCCCTTCCCTCACTCATGGAGCCCTGCCCATCCCACATGGAGCCCCGCCCATCACTGGCTGGAGCCCTGCCCCACACACATGGAGCCGCTTCCGTCACACATAGAGCACCGCCCCTCACTGCCTGAAGCCCTGCCCCTCACACATGGAGCCCCGCCTTTGTAGGTCCTTCTTTTCGGTTTTGGCCTTCAGTGGGGATCAATTTTGGCAAGCTTTGCTGCATGTGTCTGCACTTGCTGGCGTATGGCCAGCCTGCATTTTGATGGCTTTGACTTTGGGAAAGATTTTTTCTTGTTTTTTTTTTTTTCTTTAACTGTTCATGCCATGTCCCTCATATCTTGCCCCGTAAGTTGTGTCTTCCTCCTTGACTATTTCCCCTGATTTTGCAACATCTCTTAGCTTAATTTTTGCATCTTTTGGTCCTTCGCACTGCACCTCATATAATCCCGGGCCATTTTCTTAGAGTAACTAGATTTCCCATATTTCCTTTTTTTCTCCTCCAATTGCAATTCCTTTGATGGAGTCTCCCTTCCAGTGTGTTTGTAGGTCCTTCTTTTCTGTTTGGGCCTTCAGTGGGGATGAAATGTGGCAAGCTTTGCTGCATGTGCCTGGACTTGCTGGTGTATGGCCTGCCTGCATTTTGATGGCTTTGACTTTGGAAAAATTTTTTTTTTTTTCGTTGTTTTGTGAAGTGTCCATGCCATCTCCCTCATATCTTGCCCCCTAAGTTGTGTCTTCCTCCTTGACTTTTTCCCCTGCTTTTGCAACATCTGTGAGCCTATTTTTTGCATGTTTTGGTCCTTTGCAATGCAGCTGATTTCCTCACAGCCTATTTTTTGAAGACATTAAAATTACTGATTTTCTGCTTTTTTCAATTGCATTTCATTTGAACTTATCTCCTTTCCAGAGTGTTTGCAAGCCTTTCTTTTGGGATTCACAAGATTCCTTTTCCCTTCCCGAAAGGAAATTTCATTTCCTTTCGGGAAGTGAAAAGAAATCTTGTGATTTCAATGGGGACCAATCGAAGAATCATTGGTGCATTTCCCTGCCCTTGATGGCATGCCATGCCTTTTGGTGGCTTTGACTTGGGGAAAGATATTTTTCTTTTTTTGGTTGATTTCTGAAGTGTCCATGCCATGTCCTCATATCTTGCCACCTAAGTTGTGTCTTCCTCCTTGACTTTTTCCCCTGCTTTTGCAACATCTGTGAGCTTAGTTTTTGCATCTTTTGGTCCTTCGCACTGCACCTGATATTATCCCGGGCCATTTTCTTACAGTCACTAAATTTCCCAAATTTTCTTTTTTTCTCCTCCAATTACAATTCCTTTGATGGTGTCTCCGCTCCAGCCTGTTTGTAGGCCCTTCTTTTCTGTTTTGGCCTTCAGTGGGGATCAGATTTGGCAAGCTTTGCTGCATGTGCCTGCACTTGCTGGCGTATGGCCTGCCTGCATTTTGAAGGCTTTGACTTTGGGAACGATTTTTTCTTGTTTTTCTTTTTTCTTGTTTTAAATATTCATGCCATGTCCCTCATATCTTGCCCCCTAAGTTGTGTTTTCCTCCTTGACTTTTTCCGCTGCTTTTGAAATATCTGTGAGCTTTGTTTTGGCATCATTTAGTCCTTCGCACTGCACCTGACATAATCCCGGGCCATTTTCTTACAGTCACTAAATTTACCAAATTTACATTTTTACTTTTCCTAATGCAATATTTCCCATGCTGTCTCCATCCACCGCCCCTCACTGCCTGAAGCCCTGCCCCTCACACAGGGAGCCCCAGCCATGACTGCCTAGTGCCCCGCCCCGCACTGACTGGATCCCCACCCCTGAAAGCCTGGAACCCCGCGCCTCACTCATGGGGCCTTGCCCTTCATAATTGGAGCCCCGCCCCTCAAATATGGAGCCTTGCCCCTGACTGCATGGAGCCCTGCCCATCCCTCATGGATCCCCGCCCATCACTGGCTGGAGCCCTGCCCCACAAACATGGAGCCCTTTCCCTCACACATGGAGCCTTGCCCCTCTCTGGCTGGAGCCCTGCCACTAACACAAAGAGCCCCGGCCATCACTGCCCTGAGCCCCGCCCCTCACTGACTGGATCCCCACCCCTGAAAGCCTGGAACCCCGGCCTTCACTCATGGGGCCTTGCCCTTCATATTTGAAGCCCCGCCCCTCAAATATGGAGCCCTATCCCTCACTGCATGGAGCCCTGCCCATCCCACATGGAGCCCCGCCCATCACTGGCTGGAGCCCTGCCCCACACACATGGAGCCTTTTCCCTCACACATGGAGCCCTGCCCCTCTCTGGCTGCAGCCCTAACCCTAACACATGGAGCCTCGGCAATCACTGCCTAGAGCCCCACCCCTCACTGACTGGATCCCCACCCCTCACAGCCCGGAACCCCGCCCCTCACGCATGGAACCCCTTCCCTCACTCATGGAGCCCTGCCCATCCCACATGGAGCCCCGCCCATCACTGGCTGGAGCCCTGCCCCACACACATGGAGCCGCTTCCGTCACACATAGAGCACCGCCCCTCACTGCCTGAAGCCCTGCCCCTCACACATGGAGCCCCGCATTTGTAGGTCCTTTTTTCGAATTTGGCCTACAGTGGGGATCAATTTTGGCAAGCTTTGCTGCATGTGTCTGCACTTGCTGGCGTATGGCCTGCCTGCATTTTGATGGCTTTGACTTTGGGAAAGATTTTTTCTTGTTTTTTTTTTTTTTGTTTAACTGTTCATGCCATGTCCCTCATATCTTGCCCCGTAAGTTGTGTCTTCCTCCTTGACTATTTCCCCTGATTTTGCAACATCTCTTAGCTTAATTTTTGCATCTTTTGGTCCTTCGCACTGCACCTCATATAATCCCGGGCCATTTTCTTAGAGTAACTAGATTTCCCATATTTCCTTTTTTTCTCCTCCAATTGCAATTCCTTTGATGGAGTCTCCCTTCCAGTGTGTTTGTAGGTCCTTCTTTTCTGTTTGGGCCTTCAGTGGGGATGAAATGTGGCAAGCTTTGCTGCATGTGCCTGGACTTGCTGGTGTATGGCCTGCCTGCATTTTGATGGCTTTGACTTTGGAAAAATTTTTTTTTTTTCGTTGTTTTGTGAAGTGTCCATGCCATCTCCCTCATATCTTGCCCCCTAAGTTGTGTCTTCCTCCTTGACTTTTTCCCCTGCTTTTGCAACATCTGTGAGCCTATTTTTTGCATGTTTTGGTCCTTTGCAATGCAGCTGATTTCCTCACAGCCTATTTTTTGAAGACATTAAAATTACTGATTTTCTGCTTTTTTCAATTGCATTTCATTTGAACTTATCTCCTTTCCAGAGTGTTTGCAAGCCTTTCTTTTGGGATTCACAAGATTCCTTTTCCCTTCCCGAAAGGAAATTTCATTTCCTTTCGGGAAGTGAAAAGAAATCTTGTGATTTCAATGGGGACCAATCGAAGAATCATTGGTGCATTTCCCTGCCCTTGATGGCATGCCATGCCTTTTGGTGGCTTTGACTTGGGGAAAGATATTTTTCTTTTTTTGGTTGATTTCTGAAGTGTCCATGCCATGTCCTCATATCTTGCCACCTAAGTTGTGTCTTCCTCCTTGACTTTTTCCCCTGCTTTTGCAACATCTGTGAGCTTAGTTTTTGCATCTTTTGGTCCTTCGCACTGCACCTGATATTATCCCGGGCCATTTTCTTACAGTCACTAAATTTCCCAAATTTTCTTTTTTTCTCCTCCAATTACAATTCCTTTGATGGTGTCTCCGCTCCAGCCTGTTTGTAGGCCCTTCTTTTCTGTTTTGGCCTTCAGTGGGGATCAGATTTGGCAAGCTTTGCTGCATGTGCCTGCACTTGCTGGCGTATGGCCTGCCTGCATTTTGAAGGCTTTGACTTTGGGAACGATTTTTTCTTGTTTTTCTTTTTTCTTGTTTTAAATATTCATGCCATGTCCCTCATATCTTGCCCCCTAAGTTGTGTTTTCCTCCTTGACTTTTTCCGCTGCTTTTGAAATATCTGTGAGCTTTGTTTTGGCATCATTTAGTCCTTCGCACTGCACCTGACATAATCCCGGGCCATTTTCTTACAGTCACTAAATTTACCAAATTTACATTTTTACTTTTCCTAATGCAATATTTCCCATGCTGTCTCCATCCACCGCCCCTCACTGCCTGAAGCCCTGCCCCTCACACAGGGAGCCCCAGCCATGACTGCCTAGTGCCCCGCCCCGCACTGACTGGATCCCCACCCCTGAAAGCCTGGAACCCCGCGCCTCACTCATGGGGCCTTGCCCTTCATAATTGGAGCCCCGCCCCTCAAATATGGAGCCTTGCCCCTGACTGCATGGAGCCCTGCCCATCCCTCATGGATCCCCGCCCATCACTGGCTGGAGCCCTGCCCCACAAACATGGAGCCCTTTCCCTCACACATGGAGCCTTGCCCCTCTCTGGCTGGAGCCCTGCCACTAACACAAAGAGCCCCGGCCATCACTGCCCTGAGCCCCGCCCCTCACTGACTGGATCCCCACCCCTGAAAGCCTGGAACCCCGGCCTTCACTCATGGGGCCTTGCCCTTCAGATTTGAAGCCCCGCCCCTCAAATATGGAGCCCTATCCCTCACTGCATGGAGCCCTGCCCATCCCACATGGAGCCCCGCCCATCACTGGCTGGAGCCCTGCCCCACACACATGGAGCCTTTTCCCTCACACATGGAGCCCTGCCCCTCTCTGGCTGCAGCCCTAACCCTAACACATGGAGCCTCGGCAATCACTGCCTAGAGCCCCACCCCTCACTGACTGGATCCCCACCCCTCACAGCCCGGAACCCCGCCCCTCACGCATGGAACCCCTTCCCTCACTCATGGAGCCCTGCCCATCCCACATGGAGCCCCGCCCATCACTGGCTGGAGCCCTGCCCCACACACATGGAGCCGCTTCCGTCACACATAGAGCACCGCCCCTCACTGCCTGAAGCCCTGCCCCTCACACATGGAGCCCCGCATTTGTAGGTCCTTTTTTCGAATTTGGCCTACAGTGGGGATCAATTTTGGCAAGCTTTGCTGCATGTGTCTGCACTTGCTGGCGTATGGCCTGCCTGCATTTTGATGGCTTTGACTTTGGGAAAGATTTTTTCTTGTTTTTTTTTTTTTTGTTTAACTGTTCATGCCATGTCCCTCATATCTTGCCCCGTAAGTTGTGTCTTCCTCCTTGACTATTTCCCCTGATTTTGCAACATCTCTTAGCTTAATTTTTGCATCTTTTGGTCCTTCGCACTGCACCTCATATAATCCCGGGCCATTTTCTTAGAGTAACTAGATTTCCCAAATTTCCTTTTTTTCTCCTCCAATTGCAATTCCTTTGATGGAGTCTCCGTTCCAGTGTGTTTGTAGGTCCTTCTTTTCTGTTTGGGCCTTCAGTGGGGATGAATTTTGGCAAGCTTTGCTGCATGTGCCTGGACTTGCTGGTGTATGGCCTGCCTGCATTTTGATGGCTTTGACTTTGGAAAAATTTTTTTTTTCGTTGTTTTGTGAAGTGTCCATGCCATGTCCCTCATATCTTGCCCCCTAAGTTGTGTCTTCCTCCTTGACTTTTTCCCCTGCTTTTGCAACATCTGTGAGCCTATTTTTTGCATGTTTTGGTCCTTTGCAATGCAGCTGATTTCCTCACAGCCTATTTTTTGAAGACATTAAAATTACTGATTTTCTGCTTTTTTCAATTGCATTTCATTTGAACTTATCTCCTTTCCAGAGTGTTTGCAAGCCTTTCTTTTGGGATTCACAAGATTCCTTTTCCCTTCCCGAAAGGAAATTTCATTTCCTTTCGGGAAGGGAAAAGAAATCTTGTGATTTCAATGGGGACGAATTGAAGAATCATTGGTGCATTTCCCTGCCCTTGATGGCATGCCATGCCTTTTGGTGGCTTTGACTTGGGGAAAGATTTTTTTCATTTTTTGGTTGATTTCTGAAGTGTCCATGCCATGTCCTCATATCTTGCCACCTAAGTTGTGTCTTCCTCCTTGACTTTTTCCCCTGCTTTTGCAACATCTGTGAGCTTAGTTTTTGCATCTTTTGGTCCTTCGCACTGCACCTGATATTATCCCGGGCCATTTTCTTACAGTCACTAAATTTCCCAAATTTTCTTTTTTTCTCCTCCAATTACAATTCCTTTGACGGTGTCTCCGCTCCAGCCTGTTTGTAGGCCCTTCTTTTCTGTTTTGGCCTTCAGTGGGGATCAGATTTGGCAAGCTTTGCTGCATGTGCCTGCACTTGCTGGCGTATGGCCTGCCTGCATTTTGAAGGCTTTGACTTTGGGAACGATTTTTTCTTGTTTTTCTTTTTTCTTGTAATAAGTATTCATGCCATGTCCCTCATATCTTGCCCCCTAAGTTGTGTTTTCCTCCTTGACTTTTTCCGCTGCTTTTGAAATATCTGTGAGCTTTGTTTTGGCATCATTTAGTCCTTCGCACTGCACCTGACATAATCCCGGGCCATTTTCTTACAGTCACTAAATTTACCAAATTTACATTTTTACTTTTCCTAATGCAATATTTCCCATGCTGTCTCCATCCACCGCCCCTCACTGCCTGAAGCCCTGCCCCTCACACAGGGAGCCCCAGCCATGACTGCCTAGTGCCCCGCCCCGCACTGACTGGATCCCCACCCCTGAAAGCCTGGAACCCCGCGCCTCACTCATGGGGCCTTGCCCTTCATAATTGGAGCCCCGCCCCTCAAATATGGAGCCTTGCCCCTGACTGCATGGAGCCCTGCCCATCCCTCATGGATCCCCGCCCATCACTGGCTGGAGCCCTGCCCCACAAACATGGAGCCCTTTCCCTCACACATGGAGCCTTGCCCCTCTCTGGCTGGAGCCCTGCCACTAACACAAAGAGCCCCGGCCATCACTGCCCTGAGCCCCACCCCTCACTGACTGGATCCCCACCCCTGAAAGCCTAGAACCCCGGCCTTCACTCATGGGGCCTTGCCCTTCAGATTTGAAGCACCACCCCTCAAATATGGAGCCCTATCCCTCACTGCATGGAGCCCTGCCCATCCCACATGGAGCCCCGCCCATCACTGGCTGGAGCCCTGCCCCACACACATGGAGCCTTTTCCCTCACACATGGAGCCCTGCCCCTCTCTGGCTGCAGCCCTAACCCTAACACATGGAGCCTCGGCAATCACTGCCTAGAGCCCCACCCCTCACTGACTGGATCCCCACCCCTCACAGCCCGGAACCCCGCCCCTCACGCATGGAACCCCTTCCCTCACTCATGGAGCCCTGCCCATCCCACATGGAGCCCCGCCCATCACTGGCTGGAGCCCTGCCCCACACACATGGAGCCGCTTCCGTCACACATAGAGCACCGCCCCTCACTGCCTGAAGCCCTGCCCCTCACACATGGAGCCCCGCCTTTGTAGGTCCTTCTTTTCGGTTTTGGCCTTCAGTGGGGATCAATTTTGGCAAGCTTTGCTGCATGTGTCTGCACTTGCTGGCGTATGGCCTGCCTGCATTTTGATGGCTTTGACTTTGGGAAAGATTTTTTCTTGTTTTTATTTTTTTGTTTAACTGTTCATGCCATGTCCCTCATATCTTGCCCCGTAAATTGTGTCTTCCTCCTTGACTATTTCCCCTGATTTTGCAACATCTCTTAGCTTAATTTTTGCATCTTTTGGTCCTTCGCACTGCACCTCATATAATCCCGGGCCATTATCTTAGAGTAACTAGATTTCCCAAATTTCCTTTTTTTCTCCTCCAATTGCAATTCCTTTGATGGAGTCTACGTTCCAGTGTGTTTGTAGGTCCTTCTTTTCTGTTTGGGCCTTCAGTGGGGATGAATTTTGGCAAGCTTTGCTGCATGTGCCTGGACTTGCTGGTGTATGGCCTGCCTGCAGTTTGATGGCTTTGACTTTGGAAAAATTTTTTTTTTCGTTGTTTTGTGAAGTGTCCATGCCATGTCCCTCATATCTTGCCCCCTAAGTTGTGTCTTCCTCCTTGACTTTTTCCCCTGCTTTTGCAACATCTGTGAGCCTATTTTTTGCATGTTTTGGTCCTTTGCAATGCAGCTGATTTCCTCACAGCCTATTTTTTGAAGACATTAAAATTACTGATTTTCTGCTTTTTTCAATTGCATTTCATTTGAACTTATCTCCTTTCCAGAGTGTTTGCAAGCCTTTCTTTTGGGATTCACAAGATTCCTTTTCCCTTCCTGAAAGGAAATTTTATTTCCTTTCGGGAAGGGAAAAGAAATCTTGTGATTTCAATGGGGACGAATCGAAGAATCATTGGTGCATTTCCCTGCCCTTGATGGCATGCCATGCCTTTTGGTGGCTTTGACTTGGGGAAAGATTTTTTTCATTTTTTGGTTGATTTCTGAAGTGTCCATGCCATGTCCTCATATCTTGCCACCTAAGTTGTGTCTTCCTCCTTGACTTTTTCCCCTGCTTTTGCAACATCTGTGAGCTTAGTTTTTGCATCTTTTGGTCCTTCGCACTGCACCTGATATTATCCCGGGGCCATTTTCTTACAGTCACTAAATTTCCCAAATTTTCATTTTTTCTCCTCCAATTACAATTCCTTTGATGGTGTCTCCGCTCCAGCCTGTTTGTAGGCCCTTCTTTTCTGTTTTGGCCTTCAGTGGGGATCAGATTTGGCAAGCTTTGCTGCATGTGCCTGCACTTGCTGGCGTATGGCCTGCCTGCATTTTGAAGGCTTTGACTTTGGGAAGGATTTTTTCTTGTTTTTCTTTTTTCTTGTTTTAAGTATTCATGCCATGTCCCTCATATCTTGCCCCCTAAGTTGTGTTTTCCTCCTTGACTTTTTCCGCTGCTTTTGAAATATCTGTGAGCTTTGTTTTGGCATCATTTAGTCCTTCGCACTGCACCTGACATAATCCCGGGCCATTTTCTTACAGTCACTACATTTACCAAATTTACATTTTTACTTTTCCTAATGCAATATTTCCGATGCTGTCTCCATCCACCGCCCCTCACTGCCTGAAGCCCTGCCCCTCACACAGGGAGCCCCAGCCATGACTGCCTAGTGCCCCGCCCCGCACTGACTGGATCCCCACCCCTGAAAGCCTGGAACCCCGCGCCTCACTCATGGGGCCTTGCCCTTCATAATTGGAGCCCCGCCCCTCAAATATGGAGCCTTGCCCCTGACTGCATGGAGCCCTGCCCATCCCTCATGGATCCCCGCCCATCACTGGCTGGAGCCCTGCCCCACAAACATGGAGCCCTTTCCCTCACACATGGAGCCTTGCCCCTCTCTGGCTGGAGCCCTGCCACTAACACAAAGAGCCCCGGCCATCACTGCCCTGAGCCCCGCCCCTCACTGACTGGATCCCCACCCCTGAAAGCCTGGAACCCCGGCCTTCACTCATGGGGCCTTGCCCTTCAGATTTGAAGCCCCGCCCCTCAAATATGGAGCCCTATCCCTCACTGCATGGAGCCCTGCCCATCCCACATGGAGCCCCGCCCATCACTGGCTGGAGCCCTGCCCCACACACATGGAGCCTTTTCCCTCACACATGGAGCCCTGCCGCTCTCTGGCTGCAGCCCTAACCCTAACACATGGAGCCTCGGCAATCACTGCCTAGAGCCCCACCCCTCACTGACTGGATCCCCACCCCTCACAGCCCGGAACCCCGCCCCTCACGCATGGAACCCCTTCCCTCACTCATGGAGCCCTGCCCATCCCACATGGAGCCCCGCCCATCACTGGCTGGAGCCCTGCCCCACACACATGGAGCCGCTTCCGTCACACATAGAGCACCGCCCCTCACTGCCTGAAGCCCTGCCCCTCACACATGGAGCCCCGCCTTTGTAGGTCCTTCTTTTCGGTTTTGGCCTTCAGTGGGGATCAATTTTGGCAAGCTTTGCTGCATGTGTCTGCACTTGCTGGCGTATGGCCTGCCTGCATTTTGATGGCTTTGACTTTGGGAAAGATTTTTTCTTGTTTTTATTTTTTTGTTTAACTGTTCATGCCATGTCCCTCATATCTTGCCCCGTAAATTGTGTCTTCCTCCTTGACTATTTCCCCTGATTTTGCAACATCTCTTAGCTTAATTTTTGCATCTTTTGGTCCTTCGCACTGCACCTCATATAATCCCGGGCCATTATCTTAGAGTAACTAGATTTCCCAAATTTCCTTTTTTTCTCCTCCAATTGCAATTCCTTTGATGGAGTCTACGTTCCAGTGTGTTTGTAGGTCCTTCTTTTCTGTTTTGGCCTTCAGTGGGGATCAATTTTGGCAAGCTTTGCTGCATGTGCCTGGACTTGCTGGTGTATGGCCTGCCTGCAGTTTGATGGCTTTGACTTTGGAAAAATTTTTTTTCGTTGTTTTGTGAAGTGTCCATGCCATGTCCTCATATCTTGCCACCTAAGTTGTGTCTTCCTCCTTGACTTTTTCCCCTGCTTTTGCAACATCTGTGAGCCTATTTTTTGCATGTTTTGGTCCTTTGCAATGCAGCTGATTTCCTCACAGCCTATTTTTTGAAGACATTAAAATTACTGATTTTCTGCTTTTTTCAATTGCATTTCATTTGAACTTATCTCCTTTCCAGAGTGTTTGCAAGCCTTTCTTTTGGGATTCACAAGATTCCTTTTCCCTTCCCGAAAGGAAATTTCATTTCCTTTCGGGAAGGGAAAAGAAATCTTGTGATTTCAATGGGGACGAATCGAAGAATCATTGGTGCATTTCCCTGCCCTTGATGGCATGCCATGCCTTTTGGTGGCTTTGACTTGGGGAAAGATTTTTCTCATTTTTTGGTTGATTTCTGAAGTGTCCATGCCATGTCCTCATATCTTGCCACCTAAGTTGTGTCTTCCTCCTTGACTTTTTCCCCTGCTTTTGCAACATCTGTGAGCTTAGTTTTTGCATCTTTTGGTCCTTCGCACTGCACCTGATATTATCCCGGGCCATTTTCTTACAGTCACTAAATTTCCCAAATTTTCTTTTTTTCTCCTCCAATTACAATTCCTTTGATGGTGTCTCCGCTCCAGCCTGTTTGTAGGCCCTTCTTTTCTGTTTTGGCCTTCAGTGGGGATCAGATTTGGCAAGCTTTGCTGCATGTGCCTGCACTTGCTGGCGTATGGCCTGCCTGCGTTTTGAAGGCTTTGACTTTGGGAACGATTTTTTCTTGTTTTTCTTTTTTCTTGTTTTAAATATTCATGCCATGTCCCTCATATCTTGCCCCCTAAGTTGTGTTTTCCTCCTTGACTTTTTCCGCTGCTTTTGAAATATCTGTGAGCTTTGTTTTGGCATCATTTAGTCCTTCGCACTGCACCTGACATAATCCCGGGCCATTTTCTTACAGTCACTACATTTACCATATTTACATTTTTACTTTTCCTAATGCAATATTTCCGATGCTGTCTCCATCCACCGCCCCTCACTGCCTGAAGCCCTGCCCCTCACACAGGGAGCCCCAGCCATGACTGCCTAGTGCCCCGCCCCGCACTGACTGGATCCCCACCCCTGAAAGCCTGGAACCCCGCGCCTCACTCATGGGGCCTTGCCCTTCATAATTGGAGCCCCGCCCCTCAAATATGGAGCCTTGCCCCTGACTGCATGGAGCCCTGCCCATCCCTCATGGATCCCCGCCCATCACTGGCTGGAGCCCTGCCCCACAAACATGGAGCCCTTTCCCTCACACATGGAGCCTTGCCCCTCTCTGGCTGGAGCCCTGCCACTAACACAAAGAGCCCCGGCCATCACTGCCCTGAGCCCCGCCCCTCACTGACTGGATCCCCACCCCTGAAAGCCTGGAACCCCGGCCTTCACTCATGGGGCCTTGCCCTTCAGATTTGAAGCCCCGCCCCTCAAATATGGAGCCCTATCCCTCACTGCATGGAGCCCTGCCCATCCCACATGGAGCCCCGCCCATCACTGGCTGGAGCCCTGCCCCACACACATGGAGCCTTTTCCCTCACACATGGAGCCCTGCCCCTCTCTGGCTGCAGCCCTAACCCTAACACATGGAGCCTCGGCAATCACTGCCTAGAGCCCCACCCCTCACTGAATGGATCCCCACCCCTCACAGCCCGGAACCCCGCCCCTCACGCATGGAACCCCTTCCCTCACTCATGGAGCCCTGCCCATCCCACATGGAGCCCCGCCCATCATTGGCTG
This sequence comes from Artemisiospiza belli, assembly GCA_021963965.1. Classification (NCBI taxonomy): domain Eukaryota; kingdom Metazoa; phylum Chordata; class Aves; order Passeriformes; family Passerellidae; genus Artemisiospiza; species Artemisiospiza belli. The sequence goes on from JAKDEW010000494.1 coordinate 44,230, forward strand.
GAGCCCTGCCCCACACACATGGAGCCGCTTCCGTCACACATAGAGCACCGCCCCTCACTGCCTGAAGCCCTGCCCCTCACACATGGAGCCCCGCCTTTGTAGGTCCTTCTTTTCGGTTTTGGCCTTCAGTGGGGATCAATTTTGGCAAGCTTTGCTGCATGTGTCTGCACTTGCTGGCGTATGGCCTGCCTGCATTTTGATGGCTTTGACTTTGGGAAAGATTTTTTCTTGGTTTTTTTTTTTTGTTTAACTGCTCATGCCATGTCCCTCATATCTTGCCCCGTAAGTTGTGTCTTCCTCCTTGACTATTTCCCCTGATTTTGCAACATCTCTTAGCTTAATTTTTGCATCTTTTGGTCCTTCGCACTGCACCTCATATAATCCCGGGCCATTTTCTTAGAGTAACTAGATTTCCCAAATTTCCTTTTTTTCTCCTCCAATTGCAATTCCTTTGATGGAGTCTCCGTTCCAGTGTGTTTGTAGGTCCTTCTTTGCTGTTTGGGCCTTCATTGGGGATGAATTTTGGCAAGCTTTGCTGCATGTGCCTGGACTTGCTGGTGTATGGCCTGCCTGCATTTTGATGGCTTTGACTTTGGAAAAATTTTTTTTTTTTTCGTTGTTTTGTGAAGTGTCCATGCCATGTCCCTCGTATCTTGCCCCCTAAGTTGTGTCTTCCTCCTTGACTTTTTCCCCTGCTTTTGCAACATCTGTGAGCCTATTTTTTGCATGTTTTGTTCCTTTGCAATGCAGCTGATTTCCTCACAGCCTATTTTTTGAAGACATTAAAATTACTGATTTTCTGCTTTTTTCAATTGCATTTCATTTGAACTTATCTCCTTTCCAGAGCGTTTGCAAGCCTTTCTTTTGGGATTCACAAGATTCCTTTTCCCTTCCCGAAAGGAAATTTCATTTCCTTTCGGGAAGGGAAAAGAAATCTTGTGATTTCAATGGGGACGAATCGAAGAATCATTGGTGCATTTCCCTGTGCTTGATGGCATGCCATGCCTTTTGGTGGCTTTGACTTGGGGAGAGATTTTTTTCTTTTTTTGGTTGATTTCTGAAGTGTCCATGCCATGTCCTCATATCTTGCCACCTAAGTTGTGTCTTCCTCCTTGACTTTTTCCCCTGCTTTTGCAACATCTGTGAGCTTAGTTTTTGCATCTTTTGGTCCTTCGCACTGCACCCGATATTATCCCGGGCCATTTTCTTACAGTCACTAAATTTCCCAAATTTTCTTTTTTTCTCCTCCAACTACAATTCCTTTGATGGTGTCTCCGCTCCAGCCTGTTTGTAGGCCCTTCTTTTCTGTTTTGGCCTTCACTGGGGATCAGATTTGGCAAGCTTTGCTGCATGTGCCTGCACTTGCTGGCGTATGGCCTGCCTGCATTTTGAAGGCTTTGACTTTGGGAACGATTTTTTCTTGTTTTTCTTTTTTCTTGTTTTAAATATTCATGCCATGTCCCTCATATCTTGCCCCCTACGTTGTGTTTTCCTCCTTGACTTTTTCCGCTGCTTTTGAAATATCTGTGAGCTTTGTTTTGGCATCATTTAGTCCTTCGCACTGCACCTGACATAATCCCGGGCCATTTTCTTACAGTCACTACATTTACCAAATTTACATTTTTACTTTTCCTAATGCAATATTTCCGATGCTGTCTCCATCCACCGCCCCTCACTGCCTGAAGCCCTGCCCCTCACACAGGGAGCCCCAGCCATGACTGCCTAGTGCCCCGCCCCGCACTGACTGGATCCCCACCCCTGAAAGCCTGGAACCCCGCGCCTCACTCATGGGGCCTTGCCCTTCATAATTGGAGCCCCGCCCCTCAAATATGGAGCCTTGCCCCTGACTGCATGGAGCCCTGCCCATCCCTTATGGATCCCCGCCCATCACTGGCTGGAGCCCTGCCCCACAAACATGGAGCCCTTTCCCTCACACATGGAGCCTTGCCCCTCTCTGGCTGGAGCCCTGCCACTAACACAAAGAGCCCCGGCCATCACTGCCCTGAGCCCCGCCCCTCACTGACTGGATCCCCACCCCTGAAAGCCTGGAACCCCGGCCTTCACTCATGGGGCCTTGCCCTTCAGATTTGAAGCCCCGCCCCTCAAATATGGAGCCCTATCCCTCACTGCATGGAGCCCTGCCCATCCCACATGGAGCCCCGCCCATCACTGGCTGGAGCCCTGCCCCACACACATGGAGCCTTTTCCCTCACACATGGAGCCCTGCCCCTCTCTGGCTGCAGCCCTAACCCTAACACATGGAGCCTCGGCAATCACTGCCTAGAGCCCCACCCCTCACTGAATGGATCCCCACCCCTCACAGCCCGGAACCCCGCCCCTCACGCATGGAACCCCTTCCCTCACTCATGGAGCCCTGCCCATCCCACATGGAGCCCCGCCCATCATTGGCTGGAGCCCTGCCCCACACACATGGAGCCGCTTCCGTCACACATAGAGCACCGCCCCTCACTGCCTGAAGCCCTGCCCCTCACACATGGAGCCCCGCCTTTGTAGGTCCTTCTTTTCGGTTTTGGCCTTCAGTGGGGATCAATTTTGGCAAGCTTTGCTGCATGTGTCTGCACTTGCTGGCGTATGGCCTGCCTGCATTTTGATGGCTTTGACTTTGGGAAAGATTTTTCCTTGGTTTTTTTTTTTTTGTTTAACTGCTCATGCCATGTCCCTCATATCTTGCCCCGTAAGTTGTGTCTTCCTCCTTGACTATTTCCCCTGATTTTGCAACATCTCTTAGCTTAATTTTTGCATCTTTTGGTCCTTCGCACTGCACCTCATATAATCCCGGGCCATTTTCTTAGAGTAACTAGATTTCCCAAATTTCCTTTTTTTCTCCTCCAATTGCAATTCCTTTGATGGAGTCTCCGTTCCAGTGTGTTTGTAGGTCCTTCTTTGCTGTTTGGGCCTTCAGTGGGGATGAATTTTGGCAAGCTTTGCTGCATGTGCCTGGACTTGCTGGTGTATGGCCTGCCTGCATTTTGATGGCTTTGACTTTGGAAAAATTTTTTTTTTTTTCGTTGTTTTGTGAAGTGTCCATGCCATGTCCCTCGTATCTTGCCCCCTAAGTTGTGTCTTCCTCCTTGACTTTTTCCCCTGCTTTTGCAACATCTGTGAGCCTATTTTTTGCATGTTTTGGTCCTTTGCAATGCAGCTGATTTCCTCACAGCCTATTTTTTGAAGACATTAAAATTACTGATTTTCTGCTTTTTTCAATTGCATTTCATTTGAACTTATCTCCTTTCCAGAGCGTTTGCAAGCCTTTCTTTTGGGATTCACAAGATTCCTTTTCCCTTCCCGAAAGGAAATTTCATTTCCTTTCGGGAAGGGAAAAGAAATCTTGTGATTTCAATGGGGACGAATCGAAGAATCATTGGTGCATTTCCCTGCCCTTGATGGCATGCCATGCCTTTTGGTGGCTTTGACTTGGGGAGAGATTTTTTTCATTTTTTGGTTGATTTCTGAAGTGTCCATGCCATGTCCTCATATCTTGCCACCTAAGTTGTGTCTTCCTCCTTGACTTTTTCCCCTGCTTTTGCAACATCTGTGAGCTTAGTTTTTGCATCTTTTGGTCCTTCGCACTGCACCCGATATTATCCCGGGCCATTTTCTTACAGTCACTAAATTTCCCAAATTTTCTTTTTTTCTCCTCCAACTACAATTCCTTTGATGGTGTCTCCGCTCCAGCCTGTTTGTAGGCCCTTCTTTTCTGTTTTGGCCTTCACTGGGGATCAGATTTGGCAAGCTTTGCTGCATGTGCCTGCACTTGCTGGCGTATGGCCTGCCTGCATTTTGAAGGCTTTGACTTTGGGAACGATTTTTTCTTGTTTTTCTTTTTTCTTGTTTTAAATATTCATGCCATGTCCCTCATATCTTGCCCCCTACGTTGTGTTTTCCTCCTTGACTTTTTCCGCTGCTTTTGAAATATCTGTGAGCTTTGTTTTGGCATCATTTAGTCCTTCGCACTGCACCTGACATAATCCCGGGCCATTTTCTTACAGTCACTACATTTACCAAATTTACATTTTTACTTTTCCTAATGCAATATTTCCGATGCTGTCTCCATCCACCGCCCCTCACTGCCTGAAGCCCTGCCCCTCACACAGGGAGCCCCAGCCATGACTGCCTAGTGCCCCGCCCCGCACTGACTGGATCCCCACCCCTGAAAGCCTGGAACCCCGCGCCTCACTCATGGGGCCTTGCCCTTCATAATTGGAGCCCCGCCCCTCAAATATGGAGCCTTGCCCCTGACTGCATGGAGCCCTGCCCATCCCTTATGGATCCCCGCCCATCACTGGCTGGAGCCCTGCCCCACAAACATGGAGCCCTTTCCCTCACACATGGAGCCTTGCCCCTCTCTGGCTGGAGCCCTGCCACTAACACAAAGAGCCCCGGCCATCACTGCCCTGAGCCCCGCCCCTCACTGACTGGATCCCCACCCCTGAAAGCCTGGAACCCCGGCCTTCACTCATGGGGCCTTGCCCTTCAGATTTGAAGCCCCGCCCCTCAAATATGGAGCCCTATCCCTCACTGCATGGAGCCCTGCCCATCCCACATGGAGCCCCGCCCATCACTGGCTGGAGCCCTGCCCCACACACATGGAGCCTTTTCCCTCACACATGGAGCCCTGCCCCTCTCTGGCTGCAGCCCTAACCCTAACACATGGAGCCTCGGCAATCACTGCCTAGAGCCCCACCCCTCACTGAATGGATCCCCACCCCTCACAGCCCGGAACCCCGCCCCTCACGCATGGAACCCCTTCCCTCACTCATGGAGCCCTGCCCATCCCACATGGAGCCCCGCCCATCATTGGCTGGAGCCCTGCCCCACACACATGGAGCCGCTTCCGTCACACATAGAGCACCGCCCCTCACTGCCTGAAGCCCTGCCCCTCACACATGGAGCCCCCGCCTTTGTAGGTCCTTCTTTTCGGTTTTGGCCTTCAGTGGGGATCAATTTTGGCAAGCTTTGCTGCATGTGTCTGCACTTGCTGGCGTATGGCCTGCCTGCATTTTGATGGCTTTGACTTTGGGAAAGATTTTTTCTTGGTTTTTTTTTTTTGTTTAACTGCTCATGCCATGTCCCTCATATCTTGCCCCGTAAGTTGTGTCTTCCTCCTTGACTATTTCCCCTGATTTTGCAACATCTCTTAGCTTAATTTTTGCATCTTTTGGTCCTTCGCACTGCACCTCATATAATCCCGGGCCATTTTCTTAGAGTAACTAGATTTCCCAAATTTCCTTTTTTTCTCCTCCAATTGCAATTCCTTTGATGGAGTCTCCGTTCCAGTGTGTTTGTAGGTCCTTCTTTGCTGTTTGGGCCTTCATTGGGGATGAATTTTGGCAAGCTTTGCTGCATGTGCCTGGACTTGCTGGTGTATGGCCTGCCTGCATTTTGATGGCTTTGACTTTGGAAAAATTTTTTTTTTTTTCGTTGTTTTGTGAAGTGTCCATGCCATGTCCCTCGTATCTTGCCCCCTAAGTTGTGTCTTCCTCCTTGACTTTTTCCCCTGCTTTTGCAACATCTGTGAGCCTATTTTTTGCATGTTTTGTTCCTTTGCAATGCAGCTGATTTCCTCACAGCCTATTTTTTGAAGACATTAAAATTACTGATTTTCTGCTTTTTTCAATTGCATTTCATTTGAACTTATCTCCTTTCCAGAGCGTTTGCAAGCCTTTCTTTTGGGATTCACAAGATTCCTTTTCCCTTCCCGAAAGGAAATTTCATTTCCTTTCGGGAAGGGAAAAGAAATCTTGTGATTTCAATGGGGACGAATCGAAGAATCATTGGTGCATTTCCCTGTGCTTGATGGCATGCCATGCCTTTTGGTGGCTTTGACTTGGGGAGAGATTTTTTTCTTTTTTTGGTTGATTTCTGAAGTGTCCATGCCATGTCCTCATATCTTGCCACCTAAGTTGTGTCTTCCTCCTTGACTTTTTCCCCTGCTTTTGCAACATCTGTGAGCTTAGTTTTTGCATCTTTTGGTCCTTCGCACTGCACCCGATATTATCCCGGGCCATTTTCTTACAGTCACTAAATTTCCCAAATTTTCTTTTTTTCTCCTCCAACTACAATTCCTTTGATGGTGTCTCCGCTCCAGCCTGTTTGTAGGCCCTTCTTTTCTGTTTTGGCCTTCACTGGGGATCAGATTTGGCAAGCTTTGCTGCATGTGCCTGCACTTGCTGGCGTATGGCCTGCCTGCATTTTGAAGGCTTTGACTTTGGGAACGATTTTTTCTTGTTTTTCTTTTTTCTTGTTTTAAATATTCATGCCATGTCCCTCATATCTTGCCCCCTACGTTGTGTTTTCCTCCTTGACTTTTTCCGCTGCTTTTGAAATATCTGTGAGCTTTGTTTTGGCATCATTTAGTCCTTCGCACTGCACCTGACATAATCCCGGGCCATTTTCTTACAGTCACTACATTTACCAAATTTACATTTTTACTTTTCCTAATGCAATATTTCCGATGCTGTCTCCATCCACCGCCCCTCACTGCCTGAAGCCCTGCCCCTCACACAGGGAGCCCCAGCCATGACTGCCTAGTGCCCCGCCCCGCACTGACTGGATCCCCACCCCTGAAAGCCTGGAACCCCGCGCCTCACTCATGGGGCCTTGCCCTTCATAATTGGAGCCCCGCCCCTCAAATATGGAGCCTTGCCCCTGACTGCATGGAGCCCTGCCCATCCCTTATGGATCCCCGCCCATCACTGGCTGGAGCCCTGCCCCACAAACATGGAGCCCTTTCCCTCACACATGGAGCCTTGCCCCTCTCTGGCTGGAGCCCTGCCACTAACACAAAGAGCCCCGGCCATCACTGCCCTGAGCCCCGCCCCTCACTGACTGGATCCCCACCCCTGAAAGCCTGGAACCCCGGCCTTCACTCATGGGGCCTTGCCCTTCAGATTTGAAGCCCCGCCCCTCAAATATGGAGCCCTATCCCTCACTGCATGGAGCCCTGCCCATCCCACATGGAGCCCCGCCCATCACTGGCTGGAGCCCTGCCCCACACACATGGAGCCTTTTCCCTCACACATGGAGCCCTGCCCCTCTCTGGCTGCAGCCCTAACCCTAACACATGGAGCCTCGGCAATCACTGCCTAGAGCCCCACCCCTCACTGAATGGATCCCCACCCCTCACAGCCCGGAACCCCGCCCCTCACGCATGGAACCCCTTCCCTCACTCATGGAGCCCTGCCCATCCCACATGGAGCCCCGCCCATCATTGGCTGGAGCCCTGCCCCACACACATGGAGCCGCTTCCGTCACACATAGAGCACCGCCCCTCACTGCCTGAAGCCCTGCCCCTCACACATGGAGCCCCGCCTTTGTAGGTCCTTCTTTTCGGTTTTGGCCTTCAGTGGGGATCAATTTTGGCAAGCTTTGCTGCATGTGTCTGCACTTGCTGGCGTATGGCCTGCCTGCATTTTGATGGCTTTGACTTTGGGAAAGATTTTTCCTTGGTTTTTTTTTTTTGTTTAACTGCTCATGCCATGTCCCTCATATCTTGCCCCGTAAGTTGTGTCTTCCTCCTTGACTATTTCCCCTGATTTTGCAACATCTCTTAGCTTAATTTTTGCATCTTTTGGTCCTTCGCACTGCACCTCATATAATCCCGGGCCATTTTCTTAGAGTAACTAGATTTCCCAAATTTCCTTTTTTTCTCCTCCAATTGCAATTCCTTTGATGGAGTCTCCGTTCCAGTGTGTTTGTAGGTCCTTCTTTGCTGTTTGGGCCTTCAGTGGGGATGAATTTTGGCAAGCTTTGCTGCATGTGCCTGGACTTGCTGGTGTATGGCCTGCCTGCATTTTGATGGCTTTGACTTTGGAAAAATTTTTTTTTTTTTCGTTGTTTTGTGAAGTGTCCATGCCATGTCCCTCGTATCTTGCCCCCTAAGTTGTGTCTTCCTCCTTGACTTTTTCCCCTGCTTTTGCAACATCTGTGAGCCTATTTTTTGCATGTTTTGGTCCTTTGCAATGCAGCTGATTTCCTCACAGCCTATTTTTTGAAGACATTAAAATTACTGATTTTCTGCTTTTTTCAATTGCATTTCATTTGAACTTATCTCCTTTCCAGAGCGTTTGCAAGCCTTTCTTTTGGGATTCACAAGATTCCTTTTCCCTTCCCGAAAGGAAATTTCATTTCCTTTCGGGAAGGGAAAAGAAATCTTGTGATTTCAATGGGGACGAATCGAAGAATCATTGGTGCATTTCCCTGCCCTTGATGGCATGCCATGCCTTTTGGTGGCTTTGACTTGGGGAGAGATTTTTTTCATTTTTTGGTTGATTTCTGAAGTGTCCATGCCATGTCCTCATATCTTGCCACCTAAGTTGTGTCTTCCTCCTTGACTTTTTCCCCTGCTTTTGCAACATCTGTGAGCTTAGTTTTTGCATCTTTTGGTCCTTCGCACTGCACCCGATATTATCCCGGGCCATTTTCTTACAGTCACTAAATTTCCCAAATTTTCTTTTTTTCTCCTCCAACTACAATTCCTTTGATGGTGTCTCCGCTCCAGCCTGTTTGTAGGCCCTTCTTTTCTGTTTTGGCCTTCACTGGGGATCAGATTTGGCAAGCTTTGCTGCATGTGCCTGCACTTGCTGGCGTATGGCCTGCCTGCATTTTGAAGGCTTTGACTTTGGGAAAGATTTTTTCTTGTTTTTCTTTTTTCTTGTTTTAAATATTCATGCCATGTCCCTCATATCTTGCCCCCTAAGTTGTGTTTTCCTCCTTGACTTTTTCCGCTGCTTTTGAAATATCTGTGAGCTTTGTTTTGGCATCATTTAGTCCTTCGCACTGCACCTGACATAATCCCGGGCCATTTTCTTACAGTCACTACATTTACCAAATTTACATTTTTACTTTTCCTAATGCAATATTTCCGATGCTGTCTCCATCCACCGCCCCTCACTGCCTGAAGCCCTGCCCCTCACACAGGGAGCCCCAGCCATGACTGCCTAGTGCCCCGCCCCGCACTGACTGGATCCCCACCCCTGAAAGCCTGGAACCCCGCGCCTCACTCATGGGGCCTTGCCCTTCATAATTGGAGCCCCGCCCCTCAAATATGGAGCCTTGCCCCTGACTGCATGGAGCCCTGCCCATCCCTTATGGATCCCCGCCCATCACTGGCTGGAGCCCTGCCCCACAAACATGGAGCCCTTTCCCTCACACATGGAGCCTTGCCCCTCTCTGGCTGGAGCCCTGCCACTAACACAAAGAGCCCCGGCCATCACTGCCCTGAGCCCCGCCCCTCACTGACTGGATCCCCACCCCTGAAAGCCTGGAACCCCGGCCTTCACTCATGGGGCCTTGCCCTTCAGATTTGAAGCCCCGCCCCTCAAATATGGAGCCCTATCCCTCACTGCATGGAGCCCTGCCCATCCCACATGGAGCCCCGCCCATCACTGGCTGGAGCCCTGCCCCACACACATGGAGCCTTTTCCCTCACACATGGAGCCCTGCCCCTCTCTGGCTGCAGCCCTAACCCTAACACATGGAGCCTCGGCAATCACTGCCTAGAGCCCCACCCCTCACTGAATGGATCCCCACCCCTCACAGCCCGGAACCCCGCCCCTCACGCATGGAACCCCTTCCCTCACTCATGGAGCCCTGCCCATCCCACATGGAGCCCCGCCCATCACTGGCTGGAGCCCTGCCCCACACACATGGAGCCGCTTCCGTCACACATAGAGCACCGCCCCTCACTGCCTGAAGCCCTGCCCCTCACACATGGAGCCCCGCCTTTGTAGGTCCTTCTTTTCGGTTTTGGCCTTCAGTGGGGATCAATTTTGGCAAGCTTTGCTGCATGTGTCTGCACTTGCTGGCGTATGGCCTGCCTGCATTTTGATGGCTTTGACTTTGGGAAAGATTTTTCCTTGGTTTTTTTTTTTTGTTTAACTGCTCATGCCATGTCCCTCATATCTTGCCCCGTAAGTTGTGTCTTCCTCCTTGACTATTTCCCCTGATTTTGCAACATCTCTTAGCTTAATTTTTGCATCTTTTGGTCCTTCGCACTGCACCTCATATAATCCCGGGCCATTTTCTTAGAGTAACTAGATTTCCCAAATTTCCTTTTTTTCTCCTCCAATTGCAATTCCTTTGATGGAGTCTCCGTTCCAGTGTGTTTGTAGGTCCTTCTTTGCTGTTTGGGCCTTCAGTGGGGATGAATTTTGGCAAGCTTTGCTGCATGTGCCTGGACTTGCTGGTGTATGGCCTGCCTGCATTTTGATGGCTTTGACTTTGGAAAAATTTTTTTTTTTTTCGTTGTTTTGTGAAGTGTCCATGCCATGTCCCTCGTATCTTGCCCCCTAAGTTGTGTCTTCCTCCTTGACTTTTTCCCCTGCTTTTGCAACATCTGTGAGCCTATTTTTTGCATGTTTTGGTCCTTTGCAATGCAGCTGATTTCCTCACAGCCTATTTTTTGAAGACATTAAAATTACTGATTTTCTGCTTTTTTCAATTGCATTTCATTTGAACTTATCTCCTTTCCAGAGCGTTTGCAAGCCTTTCTTTTGGGATTCACAAGATTCCTTTTCCCTTCCCGAAAGGAAATTTCATTTCCTTTCGGGAAGGGAAAAGAAATCTTGTGATTTCAATGGGGACGAATCGAAGAATCATTGGTGCATTTCCCTGCCCTTGATGGCATGCCATGCCTTTTGGTGGCTTTGACTTGGGGAGAGATTTTTTTCATTTTTTGGTTGATTTCTGAAGTGTCCATGCCATGTCCTCATATCTTGCCACCTAAGTTGTGTCTTCCTCCTTGACTTTTTCCCCTGCTTTTGCAACATCTGTGAGCTTAGTTTTTGCATCTTTTGGTCCTTCGCACTGCACCCGATATTATCCCGGGCCATTTTCTTACAGTCACTAAATTTCCCAAATTTTCTTTTTTTCTCCTCCAACTACAATTCCTTTGATGGTGTCTCCGCTCCAGCCTGTTTGTAGGCCCTTCTTTTCTGTTTTGGCCTTCACTGGGGATCAGATTTGGCAAGCTTTGCTGCATGTGCCTGCACTTGCTGGCGTATGGCCTGCCTGCATTTTGAAGGCTTTGACTTTGGGAACGATTTTTTCTTGTTTTTCTTTTTTCTTGTTTTAAATATTCATGCCATGTCCCTCATATCTTGCCCCCTACGTTGTGTTTTCCTCCTTGACTTTTTCCGCTGCTTTTGAAATATCTGTGAGCTTTGTTTTGGCATCATTTAGTCCTTCGCACTGCACCTGACATAATCCCGGGCCATTTTCTTACAGTCACTACATTTACCAAATTTACATTTTTACTTTTCCTAATGCAATATTTCCGATGCTGTCTCCATCCACCGCCCCTCACTGCCTGAAGCCCTGCCCCTCACACAGGGAGCCCCAGCCATGACTGCCTAGTGCCCCGCCCCGCACTGACTGGATCCCCACCCCTGAAAGCCTGGAACCCCGCGCCTCACTCATGGGGCCTTGCCCTTCATAATTGGAGCCCCGCCCCTCAAATATGGAGCCTTGCCCCTGACTGCATGGAGCCCTGCCCATCCCTCATGGATCCCCGCCCATCACTGGCTGGAGCCCTGCCCCACAAACATGGAGCCCTTTCCCTCACACATGGAGCCTTGCCCCTCTCTGGCTGGAGCCCTGCCACTAACACAAAGAGCCCCGGCCATCACTGCCCTGAGCCCCGCCCCTCACTGACTGGATCCCCACCCCTGAAAGCCTGGAACCCCGGCCTTCACTCATGGGGCCTTGCCCTTCAGATTTGAAGCCCCGCCCCTCAAATATGGAGCCCTATCCCTCACTGCATGGAGCCCTGCCCATCCCACATGGAGCCCCGCCCATCACTGGCTGGAGCCCTGCCCCACACACATGGAGCCTTTTCCCTCACACATGGAGCCCTGCCCCTCTCTGGCTGCAGCCCTAACCCTAACACATGGAGCCTCGGCAATCACTGCCTAGAGCCCCACCCCTCACTGAATGGATCCCCACCCCTCACAGCCCGGAACCCCGCCCCTCACGCATGGAACCCCTTCCCTCACTCATGGAGCCCTGCCCATCCCACATGGAGCCCCGCCCATCATTGGCTGGAGCCCTGCCCCACACACATGGAGCCGCTTCCGTCACACATAGAGCACCGCCCCTCACTGCCTGAAGCCCTGCCCCTCACACATGGAGCCCCGCCTTTGTAGGTCCTTCTTTTCGGTTTTGGCCTTCAGTGGGGATCAATTTTGGCAAGCTTTGCTGCATGTGTCTGCACTTGCTGGCGTATGGCCTGCCTGCATTTTGATGGCTTTGACTTTGGGAAAGATTTTTCCTTGGTTTTTTTTTTTTGTTTAACTGCTCATGCCATGTCCCTCATATCTTGCCCCGTAAGTTGTGTCTTCCTCCTTGACTATTTCCCCTGATTTTGCAACATCTCTTAGCTTAATTTTTGCATCTTTTGGTCCTTCGCACTGCACCTCATATAATCCCGGGCCATTTTCTTAGAGTAACTAGATTTCCCAAATTTCCTTTTTTTCTCCTCCAATTGCAATTCCTTTGATGGAGTCTCCGTTCCAGTGTGTTTGTAGGTCCTTCTTTGCTGTTTGGGCCTTCAGTGGGGATGAATTTTGGCAAGCTTTGCTGCATGTGCCTGGACTTGCTGGTGTATGGCCTGCCTGCATTTTGATGGCTTTGACTTTGGAAAAATTTTTTTTTTTTTCGTTGTTTTGTGAAGTGTCCATGCCATGTCCCTCGTATCTTGCCCCCTAAGTTGTGTCTTCCTCCTTGACTTTTTCCCCTGCTTTTGCAACATCTGTGAGCCTATTTTTTGCATGTTTTGGTCCTTTGCAATGCAGCTGATTTCCTCACAGCCTATTTTTTGAAGACATTAAAATTACTGATTTTCTGCTTTTTTCAATTGCATTTCATTTGAACTTATCTCCTTTCCAGAGCGTTTGCAAGCCTTTCTTTTGGGATTCACAAGATTCCTTTTCCCTTCCCGAAAGGAAATTTCATTTCCTTTCGGGAAGGGAAAAGAAATCTTGTGATTTCAATGGGGACGAATCGAAGAATCATTGGTGCATTTCCCTGCCCTTGATGGCATGCCATGCCTTTTGGTGGCTTTGACTTGGGGAGAGATTTTTTTCATTTTTTGGTTGATTTCTGAAGTGTCCATGCCATGTCCTCATATCTTGCCACCTAAGTTGTGTCTTCCTCCTTGACTTTTTCCCCTGCTTTTGCAACATCTGTGAGCTTAGTTTTTGCATCTTTTGGTCCTTCGCACTGCACCCGATATTATCCCGGGCCATTTTCTTACAGTCACTAAATTTCCCAAATTTTCTTTTTTTCTCCTCCAACTGCAATTCCTTTGATGGTGTCTCCGCTCCAGCCTGTTTGTAGGCCCTTCTTTTCTGTTTTGGCCTTCACTGGGGATCAGATTTGGCAAGCTTTGCTGCATGTGCCTGCACTTGCTGGCGTATGGCCTGCCTGCATTTTGAAGGCTTTGACTTTGGGAAAGATTTTTTCTTGTTTTTCTTTTTTCTTGTTTTAAATATTCATGCCATGTCCCTCATATCTTGCCCCCTAAGTTGTGTTTTCCTCCTTGACTTTTTCCGCTGCTTTTGAAATATCTGTGAGCTTTGTTTTGGCATCATTTAGTCCTTCGCACTGCACCTGACATAATCCCGGGCCATTTTCTTACAGTCACTACATTTACCAAATTTACATTTTTACTTTTCCTAATGCAATATTTCCGATGCTGTCTCCATCCACCGCCCCTCACTGCCTGAAGCCCTGCCCCTCACACAGGGAGCCCCAGCCATGACTGCCTAGTGCCCCGCCCCGCACTGACTGGATCCCCACCCCTGAAAGCCTGGAACCCCGCGCCTCACTCATGGGGCCTTGCCCTTCATAATTGGAGCCCCGCCCCTCAAATATGGAGCCTTGCCCCTGACTGCATGGAGCCCTGCCCATCCCTCATGGATCCCCGCCCATCACTGGCTGGAGCCCTGCCCCACAAACATGGAGCCCTTTCCCTCACACATGGAGCCTTGCCCCTCTCTGGCTGGAGCCCTGCCACTAACACAAAGAGCCCCGGCCATCACTGCCCTGAGCCCCGCCCCTCACTGACTGGATCCCCACCCCTGAAAGCCTGGAACCCCGGCCTTCACTCATGGGGCCTTGCCCTTCAGATTTGAAGCCCCGCCCCTCAAATATGGAGCCCTATCCCTCACTGCATGGAGCCCTGCCCATCCCACATGGAGCCCCGCCCATCACTGGCTGGAGCCCTGCCCCACACACATGGAGCCTTTTCCCTCACACATGGAGCCCTGCCCCTCTCTGGCTGCAGCCCTAACCCTAACACATGGAGCCTCGGCAATCACTGCCTAGAGCCCCACCCCTCACTGACTGGATCCCCACCCCTCACAGCCCGGAACCCCGCCCCTCACGCATGGAACCCCTTCCCTCACTCATGGAGCCCTGCCCATCCCACATGGAGCCCCGCCCATCACTGGCTGGAGCCCTGCCCCACACACATGGAGCCGCTTCCGTCACACATAGAGCACCGCCCCTCACTGCCTGAAGCCCTGCCCCTCACACATGGAGCCCCGCCTTTGTAGGTCCTTCTTTTCGGTTTTGGCCTTCAGTGGGGATCAATTTTGGCAAGATTTGCTGCATGTGCCTGCCCTTGCTGGCGTATGGCCTGCCTGCATTTTGATGGCTTTGACTTTGGGAAAGATTTTTTCTTGTTTTTATTTTTTTGTTTAACTGTTCATGCCATGTCCCTCATATCTTGCCCCGTAAATTGTGTCTTCCTCCTTGACTATTTCCCCTGATTTTGCAACATCTCTTAGCTTAATTTTTGCATCTTTTGGTCCTTCGCACTGCACCTCATATAATCCCGGGCCATTATCTTAGAGTAACTAGATTTCCCAAATTTCCTTTTTTTCTCCTCCAATTGCAATTCCTTTGATGGAGTCTCCGTTCCAGTGTGTTTGTAGGTCCTTCTTTTCTGTTTGGGCCTTCAGTGGGGATGAATTTTGGCAAGCTTTGCTGCATGTGCCTGGACTTGCTGGTGTATGGCCTGCCTGCAGTTTGATGGCTTTGACTTTGGAAAAATTTTTTTTTCGTTGTTTTGTGAAGTGTCCATGCCATGTCCCTCATATCTTGCCCCCTAAGTTGTGTCTTCCTCCTTGACTTTTTCCCCTGCTTTTGCAACATCTGTGAGCCTATTTTTTGCATGTTTTGGTCCTTTGCAATGCAGCTGATTTCCTCACAGCCTATTTTTTGAAGACATTAAAATTACTGATTTTCTGCTTTTTTCAATTGCATTTCATTTGAACTTATCTCCTTTCCAGAGCGTTTGCAAGCCTTTCTTTTGGGATTCACAAGATTCCTTTTCCCTTCCCGAAAGGAAATTTCATTTCCTTTCGGGAAGGGAAAAGAAATCTTGTGATTTCAATGGGGACGAATCGAAGAATCATTGGTGCATTTCCCTGCCCTTGATGGCATGCCATGCCTTTTGGTGGCTTTGACTTGGGGAGAGATTTTTTTCATTTTTTGGTTGATTTCTGAAGTGTCCATGCCATGTCCTCATATCTTGCCACCTAAGTTGTGTCTTCCTCCTTGACTTTTTCCCCTGCTTTTGCAACATCTGTGAGCTTAGTTTTTGCATCTTTTGGTCCTTCGCACTGCACCCGATATTATCCCGGGCCATTTTCTTACAGTCACTAAATTTCCCAAATTTTCTTTTTTTCTCCTCCAACTACAATTCCTTTGATGGTGTCTCCGCTCCAGCCTGTTTGTAGGCCCTTCTTTTCTGTTTTGGCCTTCACTGGGGATCAGATTTGGCAAGCTTTGCTGCATGTGCCTGCACTTGCTGGCGTATGGCCTGCCTGCATTTTGAAGGCTTTGACTTTGGGAACGATTTTTTCTTGTTTTTCTTTTTTCTTGTTTTAAATATTCATGCCATGTCCCTCATATCTTGCCCCCTAAGTTGTGTTTTCCTCCTTGACTTTTTCCGCTGCTTTTGAAATATCTGTGAGCTTTGTTTTGGCATCATTTAGTCCTTCGCACTGCACCTGACATAATCCCGGGCCATTTTCTTACAGTCACTACATTTACCAAATTTACATTTTTACTTTTCCTAATGCAATATTTCCGATGCTGTCTCCATCCACCGCCCCTCACTGCCTGAAGCCCTGCCCCTCACACAGGGAGCCCCAGCCATGACTGCCTAGTGCCCCGCCCCGCACTGACTGGATCCCCACCCCTGAAAGCCTGGAACCCCGCGCCTCACTCATGGGGCCTTGCCCTTCATAATTGGAGCCCCGCCCCTCAAATATGGAGCCTTGCCCCTGACTGCATGGAGCCCTGCCCATCCCTCATGGATCCCCGCCCATCACTGGCTGGAGCCCTGCCCCACAAACATGGAGCCCTTTCCCTCACACATGGAGCCTTGCCCCTCTCTGGCTGGAGCCCTGCCACTAACACAAAGAGCCCCGGCCATCACTGCCCTGAGCCCCGCCCCTCACTGACTGGATCCCCACCCCTGAAAGCCTGGAACCCCGGCCTTCACTCATGGGGCCTTGCCCTTCAGATTTGAAGCCCCGCCCCTCAAATATGGAGCCCTATCCCTCACTGCATGGAGCCCTGCCCATCCCACATGGAGCCCCGCCCATCACTGGCTGGAGCCCTGCCCCACACACATGGAGCCTTTTCCCTCACACATGGAGCCCTGCCCCTCTCTGGCTGCAGCCCTAAGCCTAACACATGGAGCCTCGGCAATCACTGCCTAGAGCCCCACCCCTCACTGACTGGATCCCCACCCCTCACAGCCCGGAACCCCGCCCCTCACGCATGGAACCCCTTCCCTCACTCATGGAGCCCTGCCCATCCCACATGGAGCCCCGCCCATCATTGGCTGGAGCCCTGCCCCACACACATGGAGCCGCTTCCGTCACACATAGAGCACCGCCCCTCACTGCCTGAAGCCCTGCCCCTCACACATGGAGCCCCGCCTTTGTAGGTCCTTCTTTTCGGTTTTGGCCTTCAGTGGGGATCAATTTTGGCAAGCTTTGCTGCATGTGTCTGCACTTGCTGGCGTATGGCCTGCCTGCATTTTGATGGCTTTGACTTTGGGAAAGATTTTTCCTTGGTTTTTTTTTTTTGTTTAACTGCTCATGCCATGTCCCTCATATCTTGCCCCATAAGTTGTGTCTTCCTCCTTGACTATTTCCCCTGATTTTGCAACATCTCTTAGCTTAATTTTTGCATCTTTTGGTCCTTCGCACTGCACCTCATATAATCCCGGGCCATTTTCTTAGAGTAACTAGATTTCCCAAATTTCCTTTTTTTCTCCTCCAATTGCAATTCCTTTGATGGAGTCTCCGTTCCAGTGTGTTTGTAGGTCCTTCTTTGCTGTTTGGGCCTTCAGTGGGGATGAATTTTGGCAAGCTTTGCTGCATGTGCCTGGACTTGCTGGTGTACAGCCTGCCTGCATTTTGATGGCTTTGACTTTGGAAAAATTTTTTTTTTTTTCGTTGTTTTGTGAAGTGTCCATGCCATGTCCCTCGTATCTTGCCCCCTAAGTTGTGTCTTCCTCCTTGACTTTTTCCCCTGCTTTTGCAACATCTGTGAGCTTATTTTTTGCATGTTTTGGTCCTTTGCAATGCAGCTGATTTCCTCACAGCCTATTTTTTGAAGACATTAAAATTACTGATTTTCTGCTTTTTTCAATTGCATTTCATTTGAACTTATCTCCTTTCCAGAGTGTTTGCAAGCCTTTCTTTTGGGATTCACAAGATTCCTTTTCCCTTCCCGAAAGGAAATTTCATTTCCTTTCGGGAAGGGAAAAGAAATCTTGTGATTTCAATGGGGACGAATCGAAGAATCATTGGTGCATTTCCCTGCCCTTGATGGCATGCCATGCCTTTTGGTGGCTTTGACTTGGGGAGAGATTTTTTTCATTTTTTGGTTGATTTCTGAAGTGTCCATGCCATGTCCTCATATCTTGCCACCTAAGTTGTGTCTTCCTCCTTGACTTTTTCCCCTGCTTTTGCAACATCTGTGAGCTTAGTTTTTGCATCTTTTGGTCCTTCGCACTGCACCCGATATTATCCCGGGCCATTTTCTTACAGTCACTAAATTTCCCAAATTTTCTTTTTTTCTCCTCCAACTACAATTCCTTTGATGGTGTCTCCGCTCCAGCCTGTTTGTAGGCCCTTCTTTTCTGTTTTGGCCTTCAGTGGGGATCAGATTTGGCAAGCTTTGCTGCATGTGCCTGCACTTGCTGGCGTATGGCCTGCCTGCATTTTGAAGGCTTTGACTTTGGGAACGATTTTTTCTAGTTTATCTATTTTCTTGTTTTAAATATTCATGCCATGTCCCTCATATCTTGCCCCCTAAGTTGTGTTTTCCTCCTTGACTTTTTCCGCTGCTTTTGAAATATCTGTGAGCTTTGTTTTGGCATCATTTAGTCCTTCGCACTGCACCTGACATAATCCCGGGCCATTTTCTTACAGTCGCTAATTTTAACAAATTTACATTTTTACTTTTCCTAATGCAATATTTCCGATGCTGTCTCCATCCACCGCCCCTCACTGCCTGAAGCCCTGCCCCTCACACAGGGAGCCCCAGCCATGACTGCCTAGTGCCCCGCCCCGCACTGACTGGATCCCCACCCCTGAAAGCCTGGAACCCCGCGCCTCACTCATGGGGCCTTGCCCTTCATAATTGGAGCCCCGCCCCTCAAATATGGAGCCTTGCCCCTGACTGCATGGAGCCCTGCCCATCCCTCATGGAATCACGCCCATCACTGGCTGGAGCCCTGCCCCACAAACGTGGAGCCCTTTCCCTCACACATGGAGCCTTGCCCCTCTCTGGCTGGAGCCCTGCCACTAACACAAAGAGCCCCGGCCATCACTGCCCTGAGCCCCGCCCCTCACTGACTGGATCCCCACCCCTGAAAGCCTGGAACCCCGGCCTTCACTCATGGGGCATTGCCCTTCAGATTTGAAGCCCCGCCCCTCAAATATGGAGCCCTATCCCTCACTGCATGGAGCCCTGCCCATCCCACATGGAGCCCCGCCCATCACTGGCTGGAGCCCTGCCCCACACACATGGAGCCTTTTCCCTCACACATGGAGCCCTGCCCCTCTCTGGCTGCAGCCCTAACCCTAACACATGGAGCCTCGGCAATCACTGCCTAGAGCCCCACCCCTCACTGACTGGATCCCCACCCCTCACAGCCCGGAACCCCGCCCCTCACGCATGGAACCCCTTCCCTCACTCATGGAGCCCTGCCCATCCCACATGGAGCCCCGCCCATCACTGGCTGGAGCCCTGCCCCACACACATGGAGCCACTTCCGTCACACATAGAGCACCGCCCCTCACTGCCTGAAGCCCTGCCCCTCACACATGGAGCCCCGCGTTTGTAGGTCCTTCTTTTCGGTTTTGGCCTTCAGTGGGGATCAATTTTGGCAAGCTTTGCTGCATGTGTCTGCACTTGCTGGCGTATGGCCTCCCTGCATTTTGATGGCTTTGACTTTGGGAAAGATTTTTTCTTGGTTTTTTTTTTTTCTTTAACTGTTCATGCCATGTCCCTCATATCTTGCCCCGTAAGTTGTGTCTTCCTTCTTGACTATTTCCCCTGATTTTGCAACATCTCTTAGCTTAATTTTTGCATCTTTTGGTCCTTCGCACTGCACCTCATATAATCCCGGGCCATTTTCTTAGAGTAACTAGATTTCCCAAATTTCCTTTTTTTCTCCTCCAATTGCAATTCCTTTGATGGAGTCTCCCTTCCAGTGTGTTTGTAGGTCCTTCTTTTCTGTTTGGGCCTTCAGTGGGGATGAATTATGGCAAGCTTTGCTGCATGTGCCTGGACTTGCTGGTGTACAGCCTGCCTGCATTTTGATGGCTTTGACTTTGGAAAAATTTTTTTTTTTCGTTGTTTTGTGAAGTGTCCATGCCATGTCCCTCATATCTTGCCCCCTAAGTTGTGTCTTCCTCCTTGACTTTTTCCCCTGCTTTTGCAACCTCTGTGAGCCTATTTTTTGCATGTTTTGGTCCTTTGCAATGCAGCTGATTTCCTCACAGCCTATTTTTTGAAGACATTAAAATTACTGATTTTCTGCTTTTTTCAATTGCATTTCATTTGAACTTATCTCCTTTCCAGAGTGTTTGCAAGCCTTTCTTTTGGGATTCACAAGATTCCTTTTCCCTTCCCGAAAGGAAATTTCATTTCCTTTCGGGAAGGGAAAAGAAATCTTGTGATTTCAATGGGGACGAATCGAAGAATCATTGGTGCATTTCCCTGCCCTTGATGGCATGCCATGCCTTTTGGTGGCTTTGACTTGGGGAAAGATTTTTTTCATTTTTTGGTTGATTTCTGAAGTGTCCATGCCATGTCCTCATATCTTGCCACCTAAGTTGTGTCTTCCTCCTTGACTTTTTCCCCTGCTTTTGCAACATCTGTGAGCTTAGTTTTTGCATCTTTTGGTCCTTCGCACTGCACCTGATATTATCCCGGGCCATTTTCTTACAGTCACTAAATTTCCCAAATTTTCTTTTTTTCTCCTCCAATTACAATTCCTTTGATGGTGTCTCCGCTCCAGCCTGTTTGTAGGCCCTTATTTTCTGTTTTGGCCTTCAGTGGGGATCAGATTTGGCAAGCTTTGCTGCATGTGCCTGCACTTGCTGGCGTATGGCCTGCCTGCATTTTGAAGGCTTTGACTTTGGGAACGATTTTTTCTTGTTTTTCTATTTTCTTGTTTTAAATATTCATGCCATGTCCCTCATATCTTGCCCCCTAAGTTGTGTTTTCCTCCTTGACTTTTTCCGCTGCTTTTGAAATATCTGTGAGCTTTGTTTTGGCATCATTTAGTCCTTCGCACTGCACCTGACATAATCCCGGGCCATTTTCTTACAGTCGCTAATTTTAACATATTTACATTTTTACTTTTCCTAATGCAATATTTCCGATGCTGTCTCCATCCACCGCCCCTCACTGCCTGAAGCCCTGCCCCTCACACAGGGAGCCCCAGCCATGACTGCCTAGTGCCCCGCCCCGCACTGACTGGATCCCCACCCCTGAAAGCCTGGAACGCCGCGCCTCACTCATGGGGCCTTGCCCTTCATAATTGGAGCCCCGCCCCTCAAATATGGAGCCTTGCCCCTGACTGCATGGAGCCCTGCCCATCCCTCATGGATCCCCGCCCATCACTGGCTGGAGCCCTGCCCCACAAACATGGAGCCCTTTCCCTCACACATGGAGCCTTGCCCCTCTCTGGCTGGAGCCCTGCCACTAACACAAAGAGCCCCGGCCATCACTGCCCTGAGCCCCGCCCCTCACTGACTGGATCCCCACCCCTGAAAGCCTGGAACCCCGGCCTTCACTCATGGGGCCTTGCCCTTCAGATTTGAAGCCCCGCCCCTCAAATATGGAGCCCTATCCCTCACTGCATGGAGCCCTGCCCACCCCACATGGAGCCCCGCCCATCACTGGCTGGAGCCCTGCCCCACACACATGGAGCCTTTTCCCTCACACATGGAGCCCTGCCCCTCTCTGGCTGCAGCCCTAACCCTAACACATGGAGCCTCGGCAATCACTGCCTAGAGCCCCACCCCTCACTGACTGGATCCCCACCCCTCACAGCCCGGAACCCCGCCCCTCACGCATGGAACCCCTTCCCTCACTCATGGAGCCCTGCCCATCCCACATGGAGCCCCGCCCATCACTGGCTGGAGCCCTGCCCCACACACATGGAGCCACTTCCGTCACACATAGAGCACCGCCCCTCACTGCCTGAAGCCCTGCCCCTCACACATGGAGCCCCGCGTTTGTAGGTCCTTCTTTTCGGTTTTGGCCTTCAGTGGGGATCAATTTTGGCAAGCTTTGCTGCATGTGTCTGCACTTGCTGGCGTATGGCCTCCCTGCATTTTGATGGCTTTGACTTTGGGAAAGATTTTTTCTTGGTTTTTTTTTTTTCTTTAACTGTTCATGCCATGTCCCTCATATCTTGCCCCATAAGTTGTGTCTTCCTTCTTGACTATTTCCCCTGATTTTGCAACATCTCTTAGCTTAATTTTTGCATCTTTTGGTCCTTCGCACTGCACCTCATATAATCCCGGGCCATTTTCTTAGAGTAACTAGATTTCCCAAATTTCCTTTTTTTCTCCTCCAATTGCAATTCCTTTGATGGAGTCTCCCTTCCAGTGTGTTTGTAGGTCCTTCTTTTCTGTTTGGGCCTTCAGTGGGGATGAATTATGGCAAGCTTTGCTGCATGTGCCTGGACTTGCTGGTGTACAGACTGCCTGCATTTTGATGGCTTTGACTTTGGAAAAATTTTTTTTTTTTCGTTGTTTTGTGAAGTGTCCATGCCATGTCCCTCATATCTTGCCCCCTAAGTTGTGTCTTCCTCCTTGACTTTTTCCCCTGCTTTTGCAACCTCTGTGAGCCTATTTTTTGCATGTTTTGGTCCTTTGCAATGCAGCTGATTTCCTCACAGCCTATTTTTTGAAGACATTAAAATTACTGATTTTCTGCTTTTTTCAATTGCATTTCATTTGAACTTATCTCCTTTCCAGAGTGTTTGCAAGCCTTTCTTTTGGGATTCACAAGATTCCTTTTCCCTTCCCGAAAGGAAATTTCATTTCCTTTCGGGAAGGGAAAAGAAATCTTGTGATTTCAATGGGGACGAATCGAAGAATCATTGGTGCATTTCCCTGCCCTTGATGGCATGCCATGCCTTTTGGTGGCTTTGACTTGGGGAAAGATTTTTTTCATTTTTTGGTTGATTTCTGAAGTGTCCATGCCATGTCCTCATATCTTGCCACCTAAGTTGTGTCTTCCTCCTTGACTTTTTCCCCTGCTTTTGCAACATCTGTGAGCTTCGTTTTTGCATCTTTTGGTCCTTCGCACTGCACCTGATATTATCCCGGGCCATTTTCTTACAGTCACTAAATTTCCCAAATTTTCTTTTTTTCTCCTCCAATTACAATTCCTTTGATGGTGTCTCCGCTCCAGCCTGTTTGTAGGCCCTTCTTTTCTGTTTTGGCCTTCAGTGGGGATCAGATTTGGCAAGCTTTGCTGCATGTGCCTGCACTTGCTGGCGTATGGCCTGCCTGCATTTTGAAGGCTTTGACTTTGGGAACGATTTTTTCTTGTTTTTCTTTTTTCTTGTTTTAAATATTCATGCCATGTCCCTCATATCTTGCCCCCTAAGTTGTGTTTTCCTCCTTGACTTTTTCCGCTGCTTTTGAAATATCTGTGAGCTTTGTTTTGGCATCATTTAGTCCTTCGCACTGCACCTGACATAATCCCGGGCCATTTTCTTACAGTCACTAAATTTACCAAGTTTACATTTTTACTTTTCCTAATGCAATATTTCCGATGCTGTCTCCATCCACCGCCCCTCACTGCCTGAAGCCCTGCCCCTCACACAGGGAGCCCCAGCCATGACTGCCTAGTGCCCTGCCCCGCACTGACTGGATCCCCACCCCTGAAAGCCTGGAACCCCGCGCCTCACTCATGGGGCCTTGCCCTTCATAATTGGAGCCCCGCCCCTCAAATATGGAGCCTTGCCCCTGACTGCATGGAGCCCTGCCCATCCCTCATGGATCCCCGCCCATCACTGGCTGGAGCCCTGCCCCACAAACATGGAGCCCTTTCCCTCACACATGGAGCCTTGCCCCTCTCTGGCTGGAGCCCTGCCACTAACACAAAGAGCCCCGGCCATCACTGCCCTGAGCCCCGCCCCTCACTGACTGGATCCCCACCCCTGAAAGCCTGGAACCCCGGCCTTCACTCATGGGGCCTTGCCCTTCAGATTTGAAGCCCCGCCCCTCAAATATGGAGCCCTATCCCTCACTGCATGGAGCCCTGCCCATCCCACATGGAGCCCCGCCCATCACTGGCTGGAGCCCTGCCCCACACACATGGAGCCTTTTCCCTCACACATGGAGCCCTGCCCCTCTCTGGCTGCAGCCCTAACCCTAACACATGGAGCCTCGGCAATCACTGCCTAGAGCCCCACCCCTCACTGAATGGATCCCCACCCCTCACAGCCCGGAACCCCGCCCCTCACGCATGGAACCCCTTCCCTCACTCATGGAGCCCTGCCCATCCCACATGGAGCCCCGCCCATCATTGGCTGGAGCCCTGCCCCACACACATGGAGCCGCTTCCGTCACACATAGAGCACCGCCCCTCACTGCCTGAAGCCCTGCCACTCACACATGGAGCCCCGCCTTTGTAGGTCCTTCTTTTCGGTTTTGGCCTTCAGTGGGGATCAATTTTGGCAAGCTTTGCTGCATGTGTCTGCACTTGCTGGCGTATGGCCTGCCTGCATTTTGATGGCTTTGACTTTGGGAAAGATTTTTTCTTGGTTTTTTTTTTTTGTTTAACTGCTCATGCCATGTCCCTCATATCTTGCCCCGTAAGTTGTGTCTTCCTCCTTGACTATTTCCCCTGATTTTGCAACATCTCTTAGCTTAATTTTTGCATCTTTTGGTCCTTCGCACTGCACCTCATATAATCCCGGGCCATTTTCTTAGAGTAACTAGATTTCCCAAATTTCCTTTTTTTCTCCTCCAATTGCAATTCCTTTGATGGAGTCTCCGTTCCAGTGTGTTTGTAGGTCCTTCTTTGCTGTTTGGGCCTTCAGTGGGGATGAATTTTGGCAAGCTTTGCTGCATGTGCCTGGACTTGCTGGTGTATGGCCTGCCTGCATTTTGATGGCTTTGACTTTGGAAAAATTTTTTTTTTTTTCGTTGTTTTGTGAAGTGTCCATGCCATGTCCCTCGTATCTTGCCCCCTAAGTTGTGTCTTCCTCCTTGACTTTTTCCCCTGCTTTTGCAACATCTGTGAGCCTATTTTTTGCATGTTTTGGTCCTTTGCAATGCAGCTGATTTCCTCACAGCCTATTTTTTGAAGACATTAAAATTACTGATTTTCTGCTTTTTTCAATTGCATTTCATTTGAACTTATCTCCTTTCCAGAGTGTTTGCAAGCCTTTCTTTTGGGATTCACAAGATTCCTTTTCCCTTCCCGAAAGGAAATTTCATTTCCTTTCGGGAAGGGAAAAGAAATCTTGTGATTTCAATGGGGACGAATCGAAGAATCATTGGTGCATTTCCCTGCCCTTGATGGCATGCCATGCCTTTTGGTGGCTTTGACTTGGGGAAAGATTTTTTTCATTTTTTGGTTGATTTCTGAAGTGTCCATGCCATGTCCTCATATCTTGCCACCTAAGTTGTGTCTTCCTCCTTGACTTTTTCCCCTGCTTTTGCAACATCTGTGAGCTTAGTTTTTGCATCTTTTGGTCCTTCGCACTGCACCTGATATTATCCCGGGCCATTTTCTTACAGTCACTAAATTTCCCAAATTTTCTTTTTTTCTCCTCCAATTACAATTCCTTTGATGGTGTCTCCGCTCCAGCCTGTTTGTAGGCCCTTCTTTTCTGTTTTGGCCTTCAGTGGGGATCAGATTTGGCAAGCTTTGCTGCATGTGCCTGCACTTGCTGGCGTATGGCCTGCCTGCATTTTGAAGGCTTTGACTTTGGGAACGATTTTTTCTTGTTTTTCTTTTTTCTTGTTTTAAATATTCATGCCATGTCCCTCATATCTTGCCCCCTACGTTGTGTTTTCCTCCTTGACTTTTTCCGCTGCTTTTGAAATATCTGTGAGCTTTGTTTTGGCATCATTTAGTCCTTCGCACTGCACCTGACATAATCCCGGGCCATTTTCTTACAGTCACTACATTTACCAAATTTACATTTTTACTTTTCCTAATGCAATATTTCCGATGCTGTCTCCATCCACCGCCCCTCACTGCCTGAAGCCCTGCCCCTCACACAGGGAGCCCCAGCCATGACTGCCTAGTGCCCCGCCCCGCACTGACTGGATCCCCACCCCTGAAAGCCTGGAACCCCGCGCCTCACTCATGGGGCCTTGCCCTTCATAATTGGAGCCCCGCCCCTCAAATATGGAGCCTTGCCCCTGACTGCATGGAGCCCTGCCCATCCCTCATGGATCCCCGCCCATCACTGGCTGGAGCCCTGCCCCACAAACATGGAGCCCTTTCCCTCACACATGGAGCCTTGCCCCTCTCTGGCTGGAGCCCTGCCACTAACACAAAGAGCCCCGGCCATCACTGCCCTGAGCCCCGCCCCTCACTGACTGGATCCCCACCCCTGAAAGCCTGGAACCCCGGCCTTCACTCATGGGGCCTTGCCCTTCAGATTTGAAGCCCCGCCCCTCAAATATGGAGCCCTATCCCTCACTGCATGGAGCCCTGCCCATCCCACATGGAGCCCCGCCCATCACTGGCTGGAGCCCTGCCCCACACACATGGAGCCTTTTCCCTCACACATGGAGCCCTGCCCCTCTCTGGCTGCAGCCCTAACCCTAACACATGGAGCCTCGGCAATCACTGCCTAGAGCCCCACCCCTCACTGACTGGATCCCCACCCCTCACAGCCCGGAACCCCGCCCCTCACGCATGGAACCCCTTCCCTCACTCATGGAGCCCTGCCCATCCCACATGGAGCCCCGCCCATCACTGGCTGGAGCCCTGCCCCACACACATGGAGCCGCTTCCGTCACACATAGAGCACCGCCCCTCACTGCCTGAAGCCCTGCCACTCACACATGGAGCCCCGCCTTTGTAGGTCCTTCTTTTCGGCTTTGGCCTTCAGTGGGGATCAATTTTGGCAAGCTTTGCTGCATGTGTCTGCACTTGCTGGCGTATGGCCTGCCTGCATTTTGATGGCTTTGACTTTGGGAAAGATTTTTTCTTGTTTTTTTGTTTTTCTTTAACTGTTCATGCCATGTCCCTCATATCTTGCCCCGTAAGTTGTGTCTTCCTCCTTGACTATTTCCCCTGATTTTGCAACATCTCTTAGCTTAATTTTTCCATCTTTTGGTCCTTCGCACTGCACCTCATATAATCCCGGGCCATTTTCTTAGAGTAACTAGATTTCCCAAATTTCCATTTTTTCTCCTCCAATTGCAATTCCTTTGATGGAGTCTCCGTTCCAGTGTGTTTGTAGGTCCTTCTTTTCTGTTTGGGCCTTCAGTGGGGATCAAATTTGGCAAGCTTTGCTGCATGTGTCTGCACTTGCTGGCGTATGGCCTGCCTGCATTTTGATGGCTTTGACTTTGGGAAAGATTTTTTCTTGTTTTTTGTTTTTTGTTTAACTCTTCATGCCATGTCCCTCATATCTTGCCCCGTAAGTTGTGTCTTCCTCCTTGACTATTTCCCCTGATTTTGCAACATCTCTTAGCTTAATTTTTGCATCTTTTGGTCCTTCGCACTGCACCTCATATAATCCCGGGCCATTTTCTTAGAGTAACTAGATTTCCCAAATTTCCTTTTTTTCTCCTCCAATTGCAATTCCTTTGATGGAGTCTCCGTTCCAGTGTGTTTGTAGGTCCTTCTTTTCTGTTTGGGCCTTCAGTGGGGATGAATTTTGGCAAGCTTTGCTGCATGTGCCTGGACTTGCTGGTGTATGGCCTGCCTGCATTTTGATGGCTTTGACTTTGGAAAAATTTTTTTTTTTTCGTTATTTTGTGAAAAGTCCATGCCATGTCCCTCATATCTTGCCCTCTAAGTTTTGTCTTCCTCCTTGACTTTTTCCCCTGCTTTTGCAACATCTGTGAGCCTATTTTTTGCATGTTTTGGTCCTTTGCAATGCAGCTGATTTCCTCACAGCCTATTTTTTGAAGACATTAAAGTTACTGATTTTCTGCTTTTTTCAATTGCATTTCATTTGAACTTATCTCCTTTCCAGAGTGTTTGCAAGCCTTTCTTTTGGGATTCACAAGATTCCTTTTCCCTTCCCGAAAGGAAATTTCATTTCCTTTCGGGAAGGGAAAAGAAATCTTGTGATTTCAATGGGGACGAATCGAAGAATCATTGGTGCATTTCCCTGCCCTTGATGGCATGCCATGCCTTTTGGTGGCTTTGACTTGGGGAAAGATTTTTTTCATTTTTTGGTTGATTTCTGAAGTGTCCATGCCATGTCCTCATATCTTGCCACCTAAGTTGTGTCTTCCTCCTTGACTTTTTCCCCTGCTTTTGCAACATCTGTGAGCTTCGTTTTTGCATCTTTTGGTCCTTCGCACTGCACCTGATATTATCCCGGGCCATTTTCTTACAGTCACTAAATTTCCCAAATTTTCTTTTTTTCTCCTCCAATTACAATTCCTTTGATGGTGTCTCCGCTCCAGCCTGTTTGTAGGCCCTTATTTTCTGTTTTGGCCTTCAGTGGGGATCAGATTTGGCAAGCTTTGCTGCATGTGCCTGCACTTGCTGGCGTATGGCCTGCCTGCGTTTTGAAGGCTTTGACTTTGGGAACGATTTTTTCTTGTTTTTCTTTTTTCTTGTTTTAAATATTCATGCCATGTCCCTCATATCTTGCCCCCTAAGTTGTGTTTTCCTCCTTGACTTTTTCCGCTGCTTTTGAAATATCTGTGAGCTTTGTTTTGGCATCATTTAGTCCTTTGCACTGCACCTGACATAATCCCGGGCCATTTTCTTACAGTCACTAAATTTACCAAATTGACATTTTTACTTTTCCTAATGCAATATTTCCGATGCTGTCTCCATCCACCGCCCCTCACTGCCTGAAGCCCTGCCCCTCACACAGGGAGCCCCAGCCATGACTGCCTAGTGCCCCGCCCCGCACTGACTGGATCCCCACCCCTGAAAGCCTGGAACCCCGCGCCTCACTCATGGGGCCTTGCCCTTCATAATTGGAGCCCCGCCCCTCAAATATGGAGCCTTGCCCCTGACTGCATGGAGCCCTGCCCATCCCTCATGGATCCCCACCCATCACTGGCTGGAGCCCTGCCCCACAAACATGGAGCCCTTTCCCTCACACATGGAGCCTTGCCCCTCTCTGGCTGGAGCCCTGCCACTAACACAAAGAGCCCCGGCCATCACTGCCCTGAGCCCCGCCCCTCACTGACTGGATCCCCACCCCTGAAAGCCTGGAACCCTGGCCTTCACTCATGGGGCCTTGCCCTTCAGATTTGAAGCCCCGCCCCTCAAATATGGAGCCCTATCCCTCACTGCATGGAGCCCTGCCCATCCCACATGGAGCCCCGCCCATCACTGGCTGGAGCCCCGCCCCACACACATGGAGCCTTTTCCCTCACACATGGAGCCCTGCCCCTCTCTGGCTGCAGCCCTAACCCTAACACATGGAGCCTCGGCAATCACTGCCTAGAGCCCCACCCCTCACTGACTGGATCCCCACCCCTCACAGCCCGGAACCCCGCCCCTCACGCATGGAACCCCTTCCCTCACTCATGGAGCCCCGCCCATCCCACATGGAGCCCCGCCCATCACTGGCTGGAGCCCTGCCCCACACACATGGAGCCGCTTCCGTCACACATAGAGCACCGCCCCTCACTGCCTGAAGCCCTGCCCCTCACACATGGAGCCCCGCCTTTGTAGGTCCTTCTTTTCGGTTTTGGCCTTCAGTGGGGATCAATTTTGGCAAGCTTTGCTGCATGTGTCTGCACTTGCTGGCGTATGGCCTGCCTGCATTTTGATGGCTTTGACTTTGGGAAAGATTTTTCCTTGTTTTATTTTTTTTGTTTAACTGTTCATGCCATGTCCCTCATATCTTGCCCCGTAAGTTGTGTCTTCCTCCTTGACTATTTGCTCTGATTTTGCAACATCTCTTAGCTTAATTTTTGCATCTTTTGGACCTTCGCACTGCACCTCATATAATCCCGGGCCATTTTCTTAGAGTAACTAGATTTCCCAAATTTCCTTTTTTTCTCCTCCAATTGCAATTCCTTTGATGGAGTCTCCGTTCCAGTGTGTTTGTAGGTCCTTCTTTTCTGTTTGGGCTTTCAGTGGGGATGAATTTTGGCAAGCTTTGCTGCATGTGCCTGGACTTGCTGGTGTATGGCCTGCCTGCATTTTGATGGCTTTGACTTTGGAAAATTTTTTTTTTTTCGTTGTTTTGTGAAGTGTCCATGCCATGTCCCTCATATCTTGCAACCTAAGTTGTGTCTTCCTCCTTGACTTTTTCCCCTGCTTTTGCAACATCTGTGAGCTTATTTTTTGCATGTTTTGGTCCTTTGCAATGCAGCTGATTTCCTCACAGCCTATTTTTTGAAGACATTAAAATTACTGATTTTCTGCTTTTTTCAATTGCATTTCATTTGAACTTATCTCCTTTCCAGAGTGTTTGCAAGCCTTTCTTTTGGGATTCACAAGATTCCTTTTCCCTTCCCGGAAGGAAATTTCATTTCCTTTCAGGAAGGGAAAAGAAATCTTGTGATTTCAATGGGGACGAATTGAAGAATCATTGGTGCATTTCCCTGCCCTTGATGGCATGCCATGCCTTTTGGTGGCTTTGACTTGGGGAAAGATTTTTTTCATTTTTTGGTTGATTTCTGAAGTGTCCATGCCATGTCCTCATATCTTGCCACCTAAGTTGTGTCTTCCTCCTTGACTTTTTCCCCTGCTTTTGCAACATCTGTGAGCTTAGTTTTTGCATCTTTTGGTCCTTCGCACTGCACCCGATATTATCCCGGGCCATTTTCTTACAGTCACTAAATTTCCCAAATTTTCTTTTTTTCTCCTCCAATTAGAATTCCTTTGATGGTGTCTCCGCTCCAGCCTGTTTTAGGCCCTTCTTTTCTGTTTTGGCCTTCAGTGGGGATCAGATTTGGCAAGCTTTGCTGCATGTGCCTGCACTTGCTGGCGTATGGCCTGCCTGCATTTTGAAGGCTTTGACTTTGGGAATGATTTTTTCTTGTTTTTCTTTTTTCTTGTTTTAAATATTCATGCCATGTCCCTCATATCTTGCCCCCTAAGTTGTGTTTTCCTCCTTGACTTTTTCCGCTGCTTTTGAAATATCTGTGAGCTTTGTTTTGGCATCATTTAGTCCTTCGCACTGCACCTGACATAATCCCGGGCCATTTTCTTACAGTCACTACATTTACCAAATTTACATTTTTACTTTTCCTAATGCAATATTTCCGATGCTGTCTCCATCCACCGCCCCTCACTGCCTGAAGCCCTGCCCCTCACACAGGGAGCCCCAGCCATGACTGCCAAGTGCCCCGCCCCGCACTGACTGGATCCCCACCCCTGAAAGCCTGGAACCCCGCGCCTCACTCATGGGGCCTTGCCCTTCATAATTGGAGCCCCGCCCCTCAAATATGGAGCCTTGCCCCTGACTGCATGGAGCCCTGCCCATCCCTCATGGATCCCCGCCCATCACTGGCTGGAGCCCTGCCCCACAAACATGGAGCCCTTTCCCTCACACATGGAGCCTTGCCCCTCTCTGGCTGGAGCCCTGCCACTAACGCAAAGAGCCCCGGCCATCACTGCCCTGAGCCCCGCCCCTCACTGACTGGATCCCCACCCCTGAAAGCCTGGAACCCCGGCCTTCACTCATGGGGCCTTGCCCTTCATATTTGAAGCCCCGCCCCTCAAATATGGAGCCCTATCCCTCACTCCATGGAGCCCTGCCCATCCCACATGGAGCCCCGCCCATCACTGGCTGGAGCCCTGCCCCACACACATGGAGCCTTTTCCCTCACACATGGAGCCCTGCCGCTCTCTGGCTGCAGCCCTAACCCTAACACATGGAGCCTCGGCAATCACTGCCTAGAGCCCCACCCCTCACCGACTGGATCCCCACCCCTCACAGCCCGGAACCCCGCCCCTCACGCATGGAACCCCTTCCCTCACTCATGGAGCCCTGCCCATCCCACATGGAGCCCCGCCCATCACTGGCTGGAGCCCTGCCCCACACACATGGAGCCGCTTCCGTCACACATAGAGCACCGCCCCTCACTGCCTGAAGCCCTGCCCCTCACACATGGAGCCCCGCCTTTGTAGGTCCTTCTTTTCGGTTTTGGCCTTCAGTGGGGATCAATTTTGGCAAGCTTTGCTGCATGTGTCTGCACTTGCTGGCGTATGGCCTGCCTGCATTTTGATGGCTTTGACTTTGGGAAAGATTTTTCCTTGTTTTATTTTTTTTGTTTAACTGTTCATGCCATGTCCCTCATATCTTGCCCCGTAAGTTGTGTCTTCCTCCTTGACTATTTGCTCTGATTTTGCAACATCTCTTAGCTTAATTTTTGCATCTTTTGGACCTTCGCACTGCACCTCATATAATCCCGGGCCATTTTCTTAGAGTAACTAGATTTCCCAAATTTCCTTTTTTTCTCCTCCAATTGCAATTCCTTTGATGGAGTCTCCGTTCCAGTGTGTTTGTAGGTCCTTCTTTTCTGTTTGGGCTTTCAGTGGGGATGAATTTTGGCAAGCTTTGCTGCATGTGCCTGGACTTGCTGGTGTATGGCCTGCCTGCATTTTGATGGCTTTGACTTTGGAAAATTTTTTTTTTTTCGTTGTTTTGTGAAGTGTCCATGCCATGTCCCTCATATCTTGCAACCTAAGTTGTGTCTTCCTCCTTGACTTTTTCCCCTGCTTTTGCAACATCTGTGAGCTTATTTTTTGCATGTTTTGGTCCTTTGCAATGCAGCTGATTTCCTCACAGCCTATTTTTTGAAGACATTAAAATTACTGATTTTCTGCTTTTTTCAATTGCATTTCATTTGAACTTATCTCCTTTCCAGAGTGTTTGCAAGCCTTTCTTTTGGGATTCACAAGATTCCTTTTCCCTTCCCGGAAGGAAATTTCATTTCCTTTCAGGAAGGGAAAAGAAATCTTGTGATTTCAATGGGGACGAATTGAAGAATCATTGGTGCATTTCCCTGCCCTTGATGGCATGCCATGCCTTTTGGTGGCTTTGACTTGGGGAAAGATTTTTTTCATTTTTTGGTTGATTTCTGAAGTGTCCATGCCATGTCCTCATATCTTGCCACCTAAGTTGTGTCTTCCTCCTTGACTTTTTCCCCTGCTTTTGCAACATCTGTGAGCTTAGTTTTTGCATCTTTTGGTCCTTCGCACTGCACCCAATATTATCCCGGGCCATTTTCTTACAGTCACTAAATTTCCCAAATTTTCTTTTTTTCTCCTCCAATTAGAATTCCTTTGATGGTGTCTACGCTCCAGCCTGTTTTAGGCCCTTCTTTTCTGTTTTGGCCTTCAGTGGGGATAAGATTTGGCAAGCTTTGCTGCATGTGCCTGCACTTGCTGGCGTATGGCCTGCCTGCATTTTGAAGGCTTTGACTTTGGGAATGATTTTTTCTTGTTTTTCTTTTTTCTTGTTTTAAATATTCATGCCATGTCCCTCATATCTTGCCCCCTAAGTTGTGTTTTCCTCCTTGACTTTTTCTCGCTGCTTTTGAAATATCTGTGAGCTTTGTTTTGGCATCATTTAGTCCTTCGCACTGCACCTGACATAATCCCGGGCCATTTTCTTACAGTCACTACATTTACCAAATTTACATTTTTACTTTTCCTAATGCAATATTTCCGATGCTGTCTCCATCCACCGCCCCTCACTGCCTGAAGCCCTGCCCCTCACACAGGGAGCCCCAGCCATGACTGCCAAGTGCCCCGCCCCGCACTGACTGGATCCCCACCCCTGAAAGCCTGGAACCCCGCGCCTCACTCATGGGGCCTTGCCCTTCATAATTGGAGCCCCGCCCCTCAAATATGGAGCCTTGCCCCTGACTGCATGGAGCCCTGCCCATCCCTCATGGATCCCCGCCCATCACTGGCTGGAGCCCTGCCCCACAAACATGGAGCCCTTTCCCTCACACATGGAGCCTTGCCCCTCTCTGGCTGGAGCCCTGCCACTAACGCAAAGAGCCCCGGCCATCACTGCCCTGAGCCCCGCCCCTCACTGACTGGATCCCCACCCCTGAAAGCCTGGAACCCCGGCCTTCACTCATGGGGCCTTGCCCTTCATATTTGAAGCCCCGCCCCTCAAATATGGAGCCCTATCCCTCACTCCATGGAGCCCTGCCCATCCCACATGGAGCCCCGCCCATCACTGGCTGGAGCCCTGCCCCACACACATGGAGCCTTTTCCCTCACACATGGAGCCCTGCCGCTCTCTGGCTGCAGCCCTAACCCTAACACATGGAGCCTCGGCAATCACTGCCTAGAGCCCCACCCCTCACCGACTGGATCCCCACCCCTCACAGCCCGGAACCCCGCCCCTCACGCATGGAACCCCTTCCCTCACTCATGGAGCCCTGCCCATCCCACATGGAGCCCCGCCCATCACTGGCTGGAGCCCTGCCCCACACACATGGAGCCACTTCCGTCACACATAGAGCACCGCCCCTCACTGCCTGAAGCCCTGCCCCTTACACATGGAGCCCCGCGTTTGTAGGTCCTTCTTTTCGGTTTTGGCCTTCAGTGGGGATCAATTTTGGCAAGCTTTGCTGCATGTGTCTGCACTTGCTGGCGTATGGCCTGCCTGCATTTTGATGGCTTTGACTTTGGGAAAGATTTTTTCTTGTTTTTATTTTTTTGTTTAACTGTTCATGCCATGTCCCTCATATCTTGCCCCGTAAGTTGTGTCTTCCTCCTTGACTATTTCCCCTGATTTTGCAACATCTCTTAGCTTAATTTTTGCATTATTTCGTCCTTCGCACTGCACCTCATATAATCCCGGGCCATTTTCTTAGAGTAACTAAATTTCCCAAATTTCCTTTTTTTCTCCTCCAATTGCAATTCCTTTGATGGAGTCTCCGTTCCAGTGTGTTTGTAGGTCCTTCTTTGCTGTTTGGGCCTTCAGTGGGGATGAATTTTGGCAAGCTTTGCTGCATGTGCCTGGACTTGCTGGTGTATGGCCTGCCTGCATTTTGATGGCTTTGACTTTGGAAAATTTTTTTTTTCGTTGTTTTGTGAAGTGTCCATGCCATGTCCCTCATAT
This sequence comes from Artemisiospiza belli, assembly GCA_021963965.1. Lineage (NCBI taxonomy): Eukaryota > Metazoa > Chordata > Aves > Passeriformes > Passerellidae > Artemisiospiza > Artemisiospiza belli. The sequence goes on from JAKDEW010000494.1 coordinate 79,016, forward strand.
CTTGCAACCTAAGTTGTGTCTTCCTCCTTGACTTTTTCCCCTGCTTTTGCAACATCTGTGAGCTTATTTTTTGCATGTTTTGGTCCTTTGCAATGCAGCTGATTTCCTCACAGCCTATTTTTTGAAGACATTAAAATTACTGATTTTCTGCTTTTTTCAATTGCATTTCATTTGAACTTATCTCCTTTCCAGAGTGTTTGCAAGCCTTTCTTTTCGGATTCACAAGATTCCTTTTCCCTTCCCGAAAGGAAATTTCATTTCCTTTCGGGAAGGGAAAAGAAATCTTGTGATTTCAATGGGGACGAATTGAAGAATCATTGGTGCATTTCCCTGCCCTTGATGGCATGCCATGCCTTTTGGTGGCTTTGACTTGGGGAAAGATTTTTTTCATTTTTTGGTTGATTTCTGAAGTGTCCATGCCATGTCCTCATATCTTGCCCCCTAAGTTGTGTCTTCCTCCTTGACTTTTTCCCCTGCTTTTGCAACATCTGTGAGCTTAGTTTTTGCATCTTTTGGTCCTTCGCACTGCACCTGATATTATCCCGGGCCATTTTCTTACAGTCACTAAATTTCCCAAATTTTCATTTTTTCTCCTCCAATTACAATTCCTTTGATGGTGTCTCCGCTCCAGCCTGTTTGTAGGCCCTTCTTTTCTGTTTTGGCCTTCAGTGGGGATCAGATTTGGCAAGCTTTGCTGCATGTGCCTGCACTTGCTGGCGTATGGCCTGCCTGCATTTTGAAGGCTTTGACTTTGGGAACGATTTTTTCTTGTTTTTCTTTTTTCTTGTTTTAAATATTCATGCCATGTCCCTCATATCTTGCCCCCTAAGTTGTGTTTTCCTCCTTGACTTTTTCCGCTGCTTTTGAAATATCTGTGAGCTTTGTTTTGGCATCATTTAGTCCTTCGCACTGCACCTGACATAATCCCGGGCCATTTTCTTACAGTCACTACATTTACCAAATTTACATTTTTACTTTTCCTAATGCAATATTTCCGATGCTGTCTCCATCCACCGCCCCTCACTGCCTGAAGCCCTGCCCCTCACACAGGGAGCCCCAGCCATGACTGCCTAGTGCCCCGCCCCGCACTGGATCCCCACCCCTGAAAGCCTGGAACCCCGTGCCTCACTCATGGGGCCCTGCACTTCATAATTGGAGCCCCGCCCCTCAAATATGGAGCCTTGCCCCTGACTGCATGGAGCCCTGCCCATCCCTCATGGATCCCTGCCCATCACTGGCTGGAGCCCTGCCCCACAAACATGGAGCCCTTTCCCTCACACATGGAGCCTTGCCCCTCTCTGGCTGGAGCCCTGCCACTAACACAAAGAGCCCCGGCCATCACTGCCCTGAGCCCCGCCCCTCACTGACTGGATCCCCACCCCTGAAAGCCTGGAACCCCGGCCTTCACTCATGGGGCCTTGCCCTTCAGATTTGAAGCCCCGCCCCTCAAATATGGAGCCCTATCCCTCACTGCATGGAGCCCTGCCCATCCCACATGGAGCCCCGCCCATCACTGGCTGGAGCCCTGCCCCACACACATGGAGCCTTTTCCCTCACACATGGAGCCCTGCCCCTCTCTGGCTGCAGCCCTAACCCTAACACATGAAGCCTCGGCAATCACTGCCTAGAGCCCCACCCCTCACTGACTGGATCCCCACCCCTCACAGCCCGGAACCCCACCCCTCACGCATGGAACCCCTTCCCTCACTCATGGAGCCCTGCCCATCCCACATGGAGCCCCGCCCATCACTGGCTGGAGCCCTGCCCCACACACATGGAGCCGCTTCCGTCACACATAGAGCACCGCCCCTCACTGCCTGAAGCCCTGCCCCCCACACATGGAGCCCCGCCTTTGCAGGTCCTTCTTTTCGGTTTTGGCCTTCAGTGGGGATCAATTTTGGCAAGCTTTGCTGCATGTGTCTGCACTTGCTGGCGTATGGCCTGCCTGCATTTTGATGGCTTTGACTTTGGGAAAGATTTTTTCTTGTTTTTTGTTTTTTCTTTAACTGTTCATGCCATGTCCCTCATATCTTGCCCCCTAAGTTGTGTCTTCCTCCTTGACTATTTCCCCTGCTTTTGCAACATCTGTGAGCTTAGTTTTTGCATTATTTCGTCCTTCGCACTGCACCTCATATAATCCCGGGCCATTTTCTTAGAGTAACTAAATTTCCCAAATTTCCTTTTTTTCTCCTCCAATTGCAATTCCTTTGATGGAGTCTCCGTTCCAGTGTGTTTGTAGGTCCTTCTTTGCTGTTTGGGCCTTCAGTGGGGATGAATTTTGGCAAGCTTTGCTGCATGTGCCTGGACTTGCTGGTGTATGGCCTGCCTGCATTTTGATGGCTTTGACTTTGGAAAATTTTTTTTTTCGTTGTTTTGTGAAGTGTCCATGCCATGTCCCTCATATCTTGCAACCTAAGTTGTGTCTTCCTCCTTGACTTTTTCCCCTGCTTTTGCAACATCTGTGAGCTTATTTTTTGCATGTTTTGGTCCTTTGCAATGCAGCTGATTTCCTCACAGCCTATTTTTTGAAGACATTAAAATTACTGATTTTCTGCTTTTTTCAATTGCATTTCATTTGAACTTATCTCCTTTCCAGAGTGTTTGCAAGCCTTTCTTTTCGGATTCACAAGATTCCTTTTCCCTTCCCGAAAGGAAATTTCATTTCCTTTCGGGAAGGGAAAAGAAATCTTGTGATTTCAATGGGGACGAATTGAAGAATCATTGGTGCATTTCCCTGCCCTTGATGGCATGCCATGCCTTTTGGTGGCTTTGACTTGGGGAAAGATTTTTTTCATTTTTTGGTTGATTTCTGAAGTGTCCATGCCATGTCCTCATATCTTGCCCCCTAAGTTGTGTCTTCCTCCTTGACTTTTTCCCCTGCTTTTGCAACATCTGTGAGCTTAGTTTTTGCATCTTTTGGTCCTTCGCACTGCACCTGATATTATCCCGGGCCATTTTCTTACAGTCACTAAATTTCCCAAATTTTCATTTTTTCTCCTCCAATTACAATTCCTTTGATGGTGTCTCCGCTCCAGCCTGTTTGTAGGCCCTTCTTTTCTGTTTTGGCCTTCAGTGGGGATCAGATTTGGCAAGCTTTGCTGCATGTGCCTGCACTTGCTGGCGTATGGCCTGCCTGCATTTTGAAGGCTTTGACTTTGGGAACGATTTTTTCTTGTTTTTCTTTTTTCTTGTTTTAAATATTCATGCCATGTCCCTCATATCTTGCCCCCTAAGTTGTGTTTTCCTCCTTGACTTTTTCCGCTGCTTTTGAAATATCTGTGAGCTTTGTTTTGGCATCATTTAGTCCTTCGCACTGCACCTGACATAATCCCGGGCCATTTTCTTACAGTCACTACATTTACCAAATTTACATTTTTACTTTTCCTAATGCAATATTTCCGATGCTGTCTCCATCCACCGCCCCTCACTGCCTGAAGCCCTGCCCCTCACACAGGGAGCCCCAGCCATGACTGCCTAGTGCCCCGCCCCGCACTGGATCCCCACCCCTGAAAGCCTGGAACCCCGTGCCTCACTCATGGGGCCCTGCACTTCATAATTGGAGCCCCGCCCCTCAAATATGGAGCCTTGCCCCTGACTGCATGGAGCCCTGCCCATCCCTCATGGATCCCTGCCCATCACTGGCTGGAGCCCTGCCCCACAAACATGGAGCCCTTTCCCTCACACATGGAGCCTTGCCCCTCTCTGGCTGGAGCCCTGCCACTAACACAAAGAGCCCCGGCCATCACTGCCCTGAGCCCCGCCCCTCACTGACTGGATCCCCACCCCTGAAAGCCTGGAACCCCGGCCTTCACTCATGGGGCCTTGCCCTTCAGATTTGAAGCCCCGCCCCTCAAATATGGAGCCCTATCCCTCACTGCATGGAGCCCTGCCCATCCCACATGGAGCCCCGCCCATCACTGGCTGGAGCCCTGCCCCACACACATGGAGCCTTTTCCCTCACACATGGAGCCCTGCCCCTCTCTGGCTGCAGCCCTAACCCTAACACATGAAGCCTCGGCAATCACTGCCTAGAGCCCCACCCCTCACTGACTGGATCCCCACCCCTCACAGCCCGGAACCCCACCCCTCACGCATGGAACCCCTTCCCTCACTCATGGAGCCCTGCCCATCCCACATGGAGCCCCGCCCATCACTGGCTGGAGCCCTGCCCCACACACATGGAGCCGCTTCCGTCACACATAGAGCACCGCCCCTCACTGCCTGAAGCCCTGCCCCCCACACATGGAGCCCCGCCTTTGCAGGTCCTTCTTTTCGGTTTTGGCCTTCAGTGGGGATCAATTTTGGCAAGCTTTGCTGCATGTGTCTGCACTTGCTGGCGTATGGCCTGCCTGCATTTTGATGGCTTTGACTTTGGGAAAGATTTTTTCTTGTTTTTTGTTTTTTCTTTAACTGTTCATGCCATGTCCCTCATATCTTGCCCCCTAAGTTGTGTCTTCCTCCTTGACTATTTCCCCTGCTTTTGCAACATCTGTGAGCTTAGTTTTGGCATCTTTTGGTCCTTTGCACTGCACCTGATATAAACCCAGGCCATTTTCTTAGAATCACTAACTTTCCCAAATTTTCTTTTTTTCTCATAGAAATTGAATTCCTTTCATGTTGTCTCCATTCCAGCGTGTTTGTAGGTCCTTCTTTTCTGTTTTGGCCTTCAGTGGGGATCAATTTTGGCAAGTTTTGCTGCATGTGCCTGCCCTTGCTGGTGTATGGCCTGCCTGCATTTTGATGTCTTTGACTTTGGGAAAGATTTTTGCTTTTTTTTTTTCTTTTTTGTTTTAAGTATTCCGGCCATGTCCCTCATATCTTGCCCCCTAAGTTGCGTCTTCCTCCTTGACTTTTTCCCCTGCTTTTGCAACATCTGTGAGCTTAGTTTTGGCATCTTTTGGTCCTTTGCACTGCACCTGATATAAACCCCAGGCCATTTTCTTAGAGTCGCTAAATTTCCAAAATTTTCTTTTTTTCTCCTCCAATTGCAATTCCTTTGATGTTGACTCCTTTCCAGCATGTTTGTAGGTCCTTCTTTTCTGTTTTGGCCTTCAGTGGGGATCAATTTTGGCAAGCTTTTCTGCATGTGCCTGCCCTTGCTGGCGTATTGCCTGCCTGCATTTTGATGGCTTTGACTTTGGGAAAGATTTTTTCTTTTTTTTTTTTTTTTAATTATTTTAAGTATTCATGCCATGTCCCTCATATCTTGCCCCCTAAGTTGTGTCTTCCTCCTTGACTTTTTCCCCTGCTTTTGCAACATCTGTGAGCTTTGGTTTTGCACCTTTTGGTCCTTTGCAATGCAGCTGATTTCCTCACAGCCTATTTTTTGAAGAGTCTAAAATTCCCGATTTTCTGCTTTTTTCAATTGCATTTCATTTGAACCTATCTCCTTTCCAGAGTGTTTGTAAGCATTTTTTTTGGGATTCGCAAGATTCCTTTTCCCTTCCCAAAAGGAAATGAAATTTCCTTTCGGGAAGGGAAAAGGTATCTTGCGATTTCAGTGGGGACCAATAGAGGAATCTTTGCTGCATGTCCCTGCACTTGATGGCAGGCCATGCCTTTTGATGGCTTTGACTTTGGGAAAGATTTTTTTCTTTTTTTGGTTGTTTTCTGAAGTGTTCATGCCATGTCCCTCATATCTTGCCCCCTAAGTTGTGTCTTCCTCCTTGACTTTTTCCCCTGCTTTTGCAACATCTGTGAGCTTAGTTTTGGCATCTTTTGGTCCTTTGCACTGCACCTGATAAAACCCCAGGCCATTTTTTTAGAGTCACTAAATTTCCCAAATTTTCTTTTTTTCTCATAGAAATTGAATTCCTTTCATGTTGTCTCCATTCCAGCGTGTTTGTAAGTCCTTCTTTTCTGTTTTGGCCTTCAGTGGGGATCAATTTTGGCAAGCTTTGCTGCATGTGCCTGCCCTTGGTGGCGTATGGCCTGCCTGCATTTTGATGGCTTTGACTTTGGGAAAGATTTTTTCTTTTTTTTTTTTTTAATATTTTAGGTGATCATGCCATGTCCCTCATATCTTGCCCCCTGTTGTGTCTTCCTCCTTGACTTTTTCCCCTGCTTTTGCAACATCTGTGAGCTTAGTTTTGGCATCTTTTGGTCCTTTGCAATGCACCTGATATAAACCCCAGGCCATTTTCTTAGAGTCACTAAATTTCCAAAATTTTCTTTTTTTCTCCTCCAGTTGCAATTCCTTTGATGTTGACTCCTTTCCAGCATGTTTGTAGGTCCTTCTTTTCTGTTTTGGCCTTCAGTGGGGATCAATTTTGGCAAGCTTTGCTGCATGTGCCTGCCCTTGGTGGCGTATGGCCTGCCTGCATTTTGATGGCTTTGACTTTGGGAAAGATTTTTTCTTTTTTTTTTTTTTTTATTATTTTAAATATTCATGCCATGTCCCTCATATCTTTCCCCATAAGTTGTGTCTTCCTCCTTGACTTTTTCCCCTGCTTTTGCAACATCTGTGAGCTTAGTTTTGGCACCTTTTGGTCCTTTGCAATGCAGTTGATTTCCTCACAGCCTATTTTTTGAAGAGACTAAAATTCCCGATTTTCTGCTTTTTTCAATTGCATTTCATTTGAACCTATATCCTTTCCAGAGTGTTTGTAAGCCTTTCTTTTGGGATTCGCAAGATTCCTTTTCCCTTCCCGAAAGGAAATTTCATTTCCTTTCGGGAAGGGAAAAAGAATCTTGCGATTTCAATGGGGACCAATAGAGGAATCTTTGGTGCATGTCCCTGCACTTGATGGCAGGCCATGCCTTTTGATGGCTTTGACTTTGGGAAAGATTTTTTTCTTTTTTTGGTTGTTTTCTGAAGTGTTCATGCCATGTCCCTCATATCTTGCCCCCTAAGTTGTGTCTTCCTCCTTGACTTTTTCCCCTGCTTTTGCAACATCTGTGAGCTTAGTTTTGGCATCTTTTGGTCCTTTGCACTGCACCTGATAAAACCCCAGGCCATTTTCTTAGAGTCACTAAATTTCCCAAATTTTCTATTTTCTCCTCCAATTGCAATTCCATTGATATTGTCTCCATTCTAGCGTGTTTGTAGGTCCTTCTTTTCTGTTTTGGCCTTCAGTGGGGATCAATTTTGGCAAGCTTTGCTGCATGTGCCTGCCCTTGGTGGCGTATGGCCTGCCTGCATTTTGATGGCTTTGACTTTGGGAAAGATTTTTTCTTTTTTTTTTTGTTTGGTTTTAAGTATACATGCCATGTCCCTCATATCTTGCCCCCTAAGTTGTGTCTTCCTCCTTGACTTTTTCCCCTGCTTTTGCAACATCTGTGAGCTTAGTTTTGGCATCTTTTAGTCCTTTGCACTGCACCTGATATAAACCCAGGCCATTTTCTTAGAATCACTAACTTTCCCAAATTTTCTTTTTTTCTCATAGAAATTGAATTCCTTTCATGTTGTCTCCATTCCAGCGTGTTTTTAAGTCATTCTTTTCTGTTTTGGCCTTCAGGGGGATCAATTTTGGCAAGTTTGCTGCATGTGCCTGCCCTTGGTGGCGTATGGCCTGCCTGCATTTTGATGGCTTTGACTTTGGGAAAGATTTTTTCTTTTTTTTTTTTTATTATTTTAAGTATTCATGCCATGTCCCTCAAATCTTGCCCCCTAAGTTGTGTCTTCCTCCTTGACTTTTTCCCCTGCTTTTGCAACATCTGTGAGCTTAATTTTGGCACCTTTTGGTCCTTTGCACTGCACCTGATAAATCCCAGGCCATTTTCTTAGAGTCACTAAATTTCCCAAATTTTCATTTTTTCTCCTCCAATTGCAATTCCTTTGATGTTGTCTCCATTCCAGCGTGTTTGTAGGTCCTTCTTTTCTGTTTTGGCCTTCAGTGGGGATCAATTTTGGCAAGCTTTGCTGCATGGGCCTGCCCTTGGTGGCGTATGGCCTGCCTGCATTTTGATGGCTTTGACTTTGGGAAAGATTTTTTCTTTTTTTTCTTTTTAATATTTTAAGTATTCATGCCATGTCCCTCATATCTTAATCCCTAAGTTGTGTCTTCCTCCTTGACTTTTTCCCCTGCTTTTGCAACATCTGTGAGCTTAGTTTTGGCACCTTTTGGTCCTTTGCAATGCAGCTGATTTCCTCGCAGCCTATTTTTTGAAGAGACTAAAATTCCCGATTTTCTGCTTTTTTCAATTGCATTTCATTTGAACCTATCTCCTTTCCAGAGTGTTTGTAAGCCTTTCTTTTGAGATTCGCAAGATTCCTTTTCCCTTCCCGAAAGGAAATTTCATTTCCTTTCGGGAAGGGAAAAGGAATCTTGCGATTTCAATGGGGACCAATAGAGGAATCTTTGGTGCATGTCCCTGCACTTGATGGCAGGCCATGCCTTTTGATGGCTTTGACTTTGGGAAAGATTTTTTTCTTTTTTTGGTTGTTTTCTGAAGTGTTCATGCCATGTCCCTCATATCTTGCCCCCTAAATTGTGTCTTCCTCCTTAACTTTTTCCCCTGCTTTTGCAACATCTGTGAGCTTAGTTTTGGCATCTTTTGGTCCTTTGCACTGCACCTGATATAAAGCCACGCCATTTCCTTAGAATCTCTAACTTACCCAAATTTTCTTTTTTTCTCATAGAAATTGAATTCCTTTCATGTTGTCTCCATTCCAGCGTGTTTGTAAGTCCTTCTTTTCTGTTTTGGCCTTCAGTGGGGATCAATTTTGGCAAGCTTTGCTGCATGTGCCTGCCCTTGGTGGCGTATGGCCTGCCTGCATTTTGATGGCTTTGACTTTGGGAAAGATTTTTTCTTTTTTTTTTTTTTAATATTTTAAGTCATCATGCCATGTCCCTCATATCTTGCCCCCTGTTGTGTCTTCCTCCTTGACTTTTTCCCCTGCTTTTGCAACATCTGTGAGCTTAGTTTTGCCATCTTTTGGTCCTTTGCACTGCACCTGATATAAACCCCAGGCCATTTTCTTAGAGTCACTAAATTTCCAAAATTTTCCTTTCTTCTCCTCCAATTGCAATTCCTTTGATGTTGACTCCTTTCCAGCATGTTTGTAGGTCCTTCTTTTCTGTTTTGGCCTTCAGTGGGGATCAATGTTGGCAAGCTTTGCTGCATGTGCCTGCCCTTGCTGGCGTATGGCCTGCCTGCATTTTGATGGCTTTGACTTTGGGAAAGATTTTTTCTTTTTTTTTTTTTTTTTTTTTATTTTAAGTATTCATGCCATGTCCCTCATATCTTGCCCCCTAAGTTGTGTCTTCCTCCTTGACTTTTTCCCCTGCTTTTGCAACATCTGTGAGCTTAGTTTTGGCATCTTTTGGTCCTTTGCACTGCACCTGATAAAACCCCAGGCCATTTCCTTAGAGTCACTAAATTTCCCAGATTTTCTTTTTTTCTCCTCCAATTGCAATTCCTTTGATGTTGACTCCTTTCCAGCGTGTTCGTAAGTCCTTCTTTTCTGTTTTGCCTTCAGTGGGGATCAATTTTGGCAAGCTTTGCTGCATGGGCCTGCCCTTGGTGTCGTATGGACTGCCTGCATTTTGATGGCTTTTGCTTTCGGAAAGATTTTTTCTTTTATTTCTTTTTAATATTTTAAGTATTCATGCCATGTCCCTCATATCTTAATCCCTAAGTTGTGTCTTCCTCCTTGACTTTTTCCCCTGCTTTTGCAACATCTGTGAGCTTAGTTTTGCCATCTTTTGGTCCTTTGCACTGCACCTGATATAAACCCCAGGCCATTTTCTTAGAGTCACTAAATTTCCAAAATTTTTTTTTTTCTCCTCCCATTGCAATTCCTTTGATTTTGACCCCTTTACAGCATGTTTGTAGGTCCTTCTTTTCTGTTTTGGCCTTCAGTGGGGATCAATTTTGGCAAGCTTTGCTGCATGTGCCTGCCCTTGCTGGCGTATGGCCTGCCTGCATTTTGATGGCTTTGACTTTGGGAAAGATTTTTTGTTTTTTGTTTTTTTTTTATTATTTTAAGTATTCATGCCATGTCCCTCATATCTTTCCCCGTAAGTTGTGTCTTCCTCATTGACTTTTTCCCCTGCTTTTGCAACATCTGTGAGCTTAGTTTTGGCACCTTTTGGTCCTTTGCAATGCAGCTGATTTCCTCACAGCCTATTTTTTGAAGAGACTAAAATTCCCGATTTTCTGCTTTTTTCAATTGCATTTCATTTGAACCTATATCCTTTCCAGAGTGTTTGTAAGCCTTTCTTTTGGCATTCGCAAGATTCCTTTTCCCTTCCCGAAAGGAAAGTTCATTTCCTTTCGGGAAGGGAAAAGGAATCTTGCGATTTCAATGGGGACCAATAGAGGAATCTTTGGTGCATGTCCCTGCACTTAATGGCAGGCCATGCCTTTTGATGGCTTTGACTTTGGGAAAGATTTTTTTCTTTTTTTGGTTGTTTTCTGAAGTTTTCATGCCATGTCCCTCATATCTTGCCCCCTAAGTTCTGTCTTCCTCCTTGACTTTTTCCCCTGCTTTTGCAACATCTGTGAGCTTAGTTTTGGCATCTTTTGGTCCTTTGCACTGCACCTGATAAAACCACAGGCCATTTTTTTAGAGTCACTAAATTTCCCAAATTTTCTTTTTTGTCCTCCAATTGCAATTCCTTTGATATTGTCTCCATTCCAGCGTGTTTGTAGGTCCTTCTTTTCTGTTTTGGCCTTCAGTGGGGATCAATTTTGGCAAGCTTTGCTGCATGTGCCTGCCCTTGCTGGCGTATGGCCTGCCTGCATTTTGATGGCTTTGACTTTGGGAAAGATTTTTTTTTTTTTTTTTTTTTTTCTTTTTTGTTTTAAGTATACATGCCATGTCCCTCATATCTTGCCCCCTAAGTTGTGTCTTCCTCCTTGACTTGTTCGCCTGCTTTTGCAACATCTGTGAGCTTAGTTTTGGCACCTTTTGGTCCTTTGCAATGCAGCTGATTTCCTCACAGCCTATTTTTTGAAGAGACTAAAATTCCCGATTTTCTGCTTTTTTCAATTGCATTTCATTTGAACCTATCTCCTTTCCAGAGTGTTTGTAAGCCTTTCTTTTGGGATTCGCAAGATTCCTTTTCCCTTCCCGAAAGGAAATTTCATTTCCTTTCGGGAAGGGAAAAGGAATCTTGCGATTTCAATGGGGACCAATAGAGGAATCTTTGGTGCATGTCCCTGCACTTGATGGCAGGCCATGCCTTTTGATGGCTTTGACTTTGGGAAAGATTTTTTCTTTTTTTGGTTGTTTTCTGAAGTGTTCATGCCATGTCCCTCATATCTTGCCCCCTAAGTTCTGTCTTCCTCCTTGACTTTTTCCCCTGCTTTTGCAACATCTGTGAGCTTAGTTTTGGCATCTTTTGGTCCTTTGCACTGCACCTGATATAAAGCCAGGCCATTCCCTTAGAATCACTAACTTACCCAAATTTTCTTTTTTTCTCATAGAAATTTAATTCCTTTCATGTTGTCTCCATTCCAGCGTGTTTGTAAGTCCTTCTTTTCTGTTTTGGCCTTCAGTGGGGATCAATTTTGGCAAGCTTTGCTGCATGTGCCTGCCCTTGGTGGCGTATGGCCTGCCTGCATTTTGATGGCTTTGACTTTGGGAAAGATTTTTTCTTTTTTTTTTTTTTAATATTTTAAGTGATCATGCCATGTCCCTCATATCTTGCCCCCTGTTGTGTCTTCCTCCTTGACTTTTTCCCCTGCTTTTGCAACATCTGTGAGCTTAGTTTTGCCATCTTTTGGTCCTTTGCACTGCACCTGATATAAACCCCAGGCCATTTTCTTAGAGTCACTAAATTTCCCAAATTTTCTTTTTTTCTCCTCCAATTGCAATTCCTTTGATGTTGACTCTTTTCCAGCATGTTTGTAGGTCCTTCTTTTCTGTTTTGGCCTTCAGTGGGGATCAATTTTGGCAAGCTTTGCTGCATGTGCCTGCCCTTGCTGGCGTATGGCCTGCCTGCATTTTGATGGCTTTGACTTTGGGAAAGATTTTTTCTTTTTTTTTTTTTTTTATTATTTTAAGTATTCAGGCCATGTCCCTCATATCTTTCCCCATAAGTTGTGTCTTCCTCCTTGACTTTTTCCCCTGCTTTTGCAACATCTGTGAGCTTTGTTCTGGCACCTTTTGGTCCTTTGCAATGCAGCTGATTTCCTCACAGCCTATTTTTTGAAGAGACTAAAATTTCCGATTTTCTGCTTTTTTCAATTGCATTTCATTTGAACCTATCTCCTTTCCAGAGTGTTTGTAAGCCTTTCTTTTGGCATTCGCAAGATTCCTTTTCCCTTCCCAAAAGGAAATGAAATTTCCTTTCGTGATGGGAAAAGGACTCTTGCGATTTCAATGGGGACCAATAGAGGAATCTTTGGTGCATGTCCCTGCACTTGATGGCAGGCCATGCCTTTTGATGGCTTTGACTTTGGGAAAGATTTTTTTCTTTTTTTGGTTGTTTTCTGAAGTGTTCATGCCATGTCCCTCATATCTTGCCCCCTAAGTTGTGTCTTCCTCCTTGACTTTTTCCCCTGCTTTTGCAACATCTGTGAGCTTAGTTTTGGCATCTTTTGGTCCTTTGCACTGCACCTGATAAAACCACAGGCCATTTTTTTAGAGTCACTAAATTTCCCAAATTTTCTTTTTTCTCCTCCAATTGCAATTCCTTTGATATTGTCTCCATTCCAGCGTGTTTGTAGGTCCTTCTTTTCTGTTTTGGCCTTCAGTGGGGATCAATTTTGGCAAGCTTTGCTGCATGTGCCTGCCCTTGGTGGCGTATGGACTGCCTGCATTTTGGAGGGTTTGACTTTGGGAAAGATTTTTTCTTTTTTTTTTTTTTAATATTTTAAGTGATCATGCCATGTCCCTCATATCTTGCCCCCTAAGTTCTGTCTTCCTCCTTGACTTTTTCCCCTGCTTTTGCAACATCTGTGAGCTTAGTTTTGGCATCTTTTGGTCCTTTGCACTGCACTTGATTTAAACCCAGGCCATTTTCTTAGAATCACTAACTTTCCCAAATTTTCAGTATTTCTCATAGAAATTGAATTCCTTTCATGTTGTCTCCATTCCAGCGTGTTTTTAAGTCCTTCTTTTCTGTTTTGGCCGTCAGGGTGATCAATTTTGGCAAGCTTTGCTGCATGTGCCTGCCCTTGGTGGCGTATGGTCTGCCTGCATTTTGATGGCTTTGACTTTGGGAAAGATTTTTTGTTTTTTTTTTTTTTTATTATTTTATGTATTCATGCCATGTCCCTCATATCTTGCCCCCTAAGTTGTGTCTTCCTCCTTGACTTTTTCCCCTGCTTTTGCAACATCTGTGAGCTTAGTTTTGGCATCTTTTGGTCCTTTGCACTGCACCTGATAAAACACCAGGCCACTTTCTGAGAGTCACTAAATTTCCCAAATGTTCTTTTTTTCTCCTCCAATTGCAATTCCTTTGATGTTGACTCCTTTCCAGCGTGTTTGTAGGTCCTTCTTTTCTGTTTTGGCCTTCAGTGGGGAACAATTTTGGCAAGCTTTGCTGCATGTGCCTGCCCTTGGTGGCGCATGGCCTGCGTGCATTTTGATGGCTTTGACTTTGGGAAAGATTTTTTCTTTTTTTTTTTTTTAATATTTTAAGTATTCATGCCATGTCCCTCATATCTTGCCCCCTAAGTTGTGTCTTCCTTCTTGACTTTTTCCCCTGCTTTTGCAACATCTGTGAGCTTAGTTTTGGCATCTTTTGGTCCTTTGCACTGCACCTGATAAAACCCCAGGCCATTATCTTAGGTTCACTAAATTTCCCAAATTTTCTTTTTTTCCTCCTCCAATTGCAATTCCTTTGATGTTGACTCCTTTCCAGCGTGTTTGTAGGTCCTTCTTTTCTGTTTTGGCCTTCAGTGGGGATCAATTTTGGCAAGCTTTGCTGCATGTGCCTGCCCTTGCTGGCGTATGGCCTGCCTGCATTTTGATGGCTTTGACTTTGGGAAAGATTTTTTCTATTTTTTTTTTTTTGTTTGTTTTAAGTATTCATGCCATGTCCCTCATATCTTGCCCCCTAAGTTGTGTCTTCCTCCTTGACTTTTTCCCCTGCTTTTGCAACATCTGTGAGCTTAGTTTTGGCACCTTTTGGTCCTTTGCACTGCACCTGCTAAAACCACAGGCCACTTTCTTAGAGTCATTAAATTTCCCAAATTTTATTTATTCTCCTCCAATTGCAATTCCTTTGATGTTGTCTCCATTCCAGCGTGTTTGTAGGTCCTTCTTTTCTGTTTTGGCCTTCAGTGGGGATCAATTTTGGCAAGCTTTGCTGCATGTGCCTGCCCTTGGTGGCGTATGGCCTGCCTGCATTTTGATGGCTTTGACTTTGGGAAAGATTTTTTCTTTTTTTTTTTTTTAATATTTTAAGTATTCATGCCATATCCCTCATATCTTGCCCCCTAAGTTGTGTCTTCCTCCTTGACTTTTTCCCTGCTTCTGCAACATCTGTGAGCTTAGTTTTGGCACCTTTTGTTCCTTTGCAATGCAGCTGATTTCCTCACAGCCTATTTATTGAAGAGACTAAAATTCCCGATTTTCTGCTTTTTCCAATTGCATTTCATTTGAACCTATATCCTTTCCAGAGTGTTTGTAAGCCTTTCTTTTGGGATTCGCAAGATTCCTTTTCCCTTCCCGAAAGGAAATTTCATTTCATTTCGGGAAGGGAAAAGGAATCTTGCGATTTCAATGGGGACCAATAGAGGAATCTTTGGTGCATGTCCCTGCACTTGATGGCAGGCCATGCCTTTTGATGGCTTTGACTTTGGGAAAGACTTTTTACTTTTTTTGGTTGTTTTCTGAAGTGTTCATGCCATGTCCCTCATATCTTGCCCCCTAAGTTGTGTCTTCCTCCTTGACTTTTTCCCCTGCTTTTGCAACATCTGTGAGCTTAGTTTTGGCACCTTTTGGTCCTTTGCACTGCACCTGCTAAAACCACAGGCCACTTTCTAAGAGTCATTAAATTTCCCAAATTTTCTTTTATTCTCCTCCAATTGCAATTCCTTTGATGTTGTCTCCATTCCAGCGTGTTTGTAGGTCCTTCTTTTCTGTTTTGGCCTTCAGTGGGGATCAATTTTGTCAAGCTTTGCTGCATGTGCCTGCCCTTGGTGGCGTATGGCCTGCCTGCATTTTGATGGCTTTGACTTTGGGAAAGATTTTTTCTTTTTTTTTTTTTTATTATTTTAAATATTCCTGCAATGTCCCTCATATCTTGCCCCCTAAGTTGTGTCTTCCTCCTTGACTTTTTCCCCTGCTTTTGCAACATCTGTGAGCTTAGTTTTGGCACCTTTTGTTCCTTTGCAATGCAGCTGATTTCCTCACAGCCTATTTTTTGAAGAGACTAAAATTCCCGATTTTCTGCTTTTTCCAATTGCATTTCATTTGAACCTATCTCCTTTCCAGAGTGTTTGTAAGCCTTTCTTTGGGATTCGCAAGATTCCTTTTCCCTTCCCGAAAGGAAATTTCATTTCATTTCGGGAAGGGAAAAGGAATCTTGCGATTTCAATGGGGACCAAAAGAGGAATCTTTGGTGCATGTCCCTGCACTTGATGGCAGGCCATGCCTTTTGATGGCTTTGACTTTGGGAAAGATTTTTTTCTTTTTTTGGTTGTTTTCTGAAGTGTTCATGCCATGTCCCTCATATCTTGCCCCCTACGTTCTGTCTTTTTCCTTGACTTTTTCCCCTACATTTGCAGCATTGGTGAGCTTAGTTTTTGCAACTTTTCGTCCTTTAAAATTCACCTGCTAAAACCCCAGGCCACTTTCTAAGAGTCATTAAATTTCCCAAACTTTCTTTTTTTCTCCTCCAATTGCAGTTCCTTTGATGGTGTCTCCATTCCAACATGTTTGTAGGTCCTTCTTTTCTGTTTTGGCCTTCAGTGGGGATCAGTTTTGGCAAGCTTTGCTGCATGTGCCTGCCCTTGGTGGCGTATGGCCTGCCTGCATTTTGATGGCTTTGACTTTGGGAAAGATTTTTTCTTTTTTTTTTTCTTTTTTGTTTTAAGTATTCATTCCATGTACCTCATATCTTGCCCCCTAAGTTGTGTCTTCCTCCTTCACATTTTCCCCTGCTTTTGCAACTTCTGTGAGCTTAATTTTGGCACCTTTTGGTCCTTTGCACTGCACCTGCTAAAACCCCAGGCCACTTTCTAAGAGTCATTAAATTTCCCAAATTTTCTTTTTTTCTCCTCCATTTGCAAATCCTTTGATGTTGTCTCCATTACAGCGTGTTTGTAGGTCCTTCTTTTCTGTTTTGGCCTTTAGTGGGGATCAATGTTGCCAAGTTTTTCTACATGTGCCTGCCCTTCCTGGCGTATGGCCTGCCTGCATTTTGATGGCTTTGACTTTGGGAAAGATTTTTTCTTTTTTTTTTTTTTATTATTTTAAGTATTTATGCCATGTCCCTCATATCTTGCCCCCTAATTTGTGTCTTACTCCTTGACTTTTTCCCCTGCTTTTGCAACATCTGTGAGCTTAGTTTTGGCATCTTTTGGTCCTTTGCACTGCACCTGATAAAACCCCACGCCATTTTCTTAGAGTCACTAAATTTCCCAATTTTTTTTTTTCTCCTCCAATTGCAATTCCTTTGATGGTGTCTCTATTCCAGCGTGTTTGTAAGTCCTTCTTTTCTGTTTTGGCCTTCAGTGGGAAACAATTTTGGCAAGCTAAGTTGTGTCTTCCTCCTTGACTTTTTCCCCTGCTTTTGCAACATCTGTGAGCTTAGTTTTGGCACCTTTTGGTCCTTTGCATTGCAGCTGATTTCCTCACAGCCTATTTTTTGAAGAGACTAAAATTCCTGATTTTCTGCTTTTTTCAATTGCATTTCATTTGAACCTATCTCCTTTCCAGAGTGTTTGTAAGCCTTTCTTTTGGGATTCTCAAGATTCCTTTTCCCTTCCCGAAAGGAAATTTCATTTCCTTTCGGGAAGGGAAAAGGAATCTTGCGATTTCAATGGGGACCAATAGAGGAATCTTTGGTGCATGTCCCTGCACTTGATGGCAGGCCATGCCTTTTGATGGCTTTGACTTTGGGAAAGATTTTTTTCTTTTTTTGGTTGTTTTCTGAAGTGTTCATGCCATGTCCCTCATATCTTGCCCCCTAAGTTGTGTCTTCCTCCTTGACTTTTTCCCCTGCTTTTGCAACATCTGTGAGCTTAGTTTTGGCATCTTTTGGTCCTTTGCACTGCACCTGATATAAACCCAGGCCATTTTCTTAGAATCACTAACTTACCGAAATTTTCTTTTTTTCTCATAGAAATTGAATTCCTTTCATGTTGTCTCCATTCCAGCGTGTTTGTAAGTCCTTCTTTTCTGTTTTGGCCTTCAGTGGGGATCAGGGTTGGCAAGCTTTGCTGCATGTGCCTGCCCTTGGTGGCGTATGGCCTGCCTGCATTTTTATGGCTTTGACTTTGGGATAGATTTTTTCTTTTTTTTTTTTTTTGTTTTAAGTATTCATGCCATGTCCCTCATATCTTGCCCCCTAAGTTGTGTCTTCCTCCTTGACTTTTTCCCCTGCTTTTGCAACATCTGTGAGCTTAGTTTTGGCACCTTTTGGTCCTTTGCAATGCAGCTGATTTCCTCACAGCCGATTTTTTGAAGAGACAAAAATTCCCGATTATCTGCTTTTTTCAATTGCATTTCATTTGAACCTATCTCCTTTCAAGAGTGTTTGGAAGCCTTTCTTTTGGGATTCGCAAGATTCCTTTTCCCTTCCCGAAAGGAAATTTCATTTCCTTTCGGGAAGGGAAAAGGAATCTTGCGATTTCAATGGGGACCAATAGAGGAATCTTTGGTGCATGTCCCTGCACTTGATAGCAGGCCATGCCTTTTGATGGCTTTGACTTTGGGAACGATTTTTTCTTTTTTTTTTTTTTTAATATTTAAATATTCATGCCATGTCCCTCATATCTTGCCCCCTAAGTTGTGTCTTCCTTCTTGACTTTTTCCCCTGCTTTTGCAACATCTGTGAGCTTAGTTTTGGCATCTTTTGGTCCTTTGCACTGCACCTGATAAAACCACAGGCCACTTTCTTAGAGTCACTAAATTTCCCAAATTTTCATTTTTTCTACTCCAATTGCAATTCCTTTGATGTTGACTCCTTTCCAGCGTGTTTGTAGGTCCTTCTTTTCTGTTTTGGCCTTCAGTGGGGATCAATGTTGGCAAGCTTTGCTGCATGTGCCTGCCCTTGGTGGCGTATGGCCTGCCTGCATTTTGATGGCTTTGACTTTGGGAAAGATTTTTTCTATTTTTTTTTTTTGTTTGTTTTAAGTATTCATGCCATGTCCCTCATATCTTGCTCCCTGAGTTGTGTCTTCCTCCTTGACTTTTTCCCCTGCTTTTGCAACATTTGTGAGCTTAGTTTTGGCACCTTTTGGTCCTTTGCACTGCACCTGATGTAAACCCAGGCCATTTTCTTAGAGTCACTAAATTTCCCAAATTTTCTTTTTTCTCCTCCAATTGCAATTCCTTTGATGTTGACTCCTTTCCAGCGTGTTTGTAGGTCCTTCTTTTCTGTTTTGGCCTTCAGTGGGGATCAATTTTGGCAAGCTTTGCTGCATGTGCCTGCCCTTGGTGGCGTATGGCCTGCCTGCATTTTGATGGCTTTGAATTTGGGAAAGATTTTTTTCCTATTTTTTTTTTTTTTTTTTGTTTTAAGTATTCATGCCATGTCCCTCATATCTTGCTCCCTAAGTTGTGCCTTCCTCCTTGACTTTTTCCCCTGCTTTTGCAACATCTGTGAGCTTAGTTTTGGCACCTTTTGGTCCTTTGCAATGCAGCTGATTTCCTCACAGCCTATTTTTTGTAGAGACTAAAATTCCCGATTTTCTGCTTTTTTCAATTGCATTTCATTTGAACCTATATCCTTTCCAAAGTGTTTGTAAGCCTTTCTTTTGGGATTCGAAAGATTCCTTTTCCCTTCTCGAATGGAAATTTCATTTCCTTTCGGGAAGGGAAAAGGAATCTTGCGATTTCAATGGGGACCAATAGAGGAATCTTTGGTGCATGTCCCTGCACTTGATGGCAGGCCATGCCTTTTGATGGCTTTGACTTTGGGAAAGATTTTTTTCTTTTTTTGGTTGTTTTCTGAAGTGTTCATGCCATGTCCCTCATATCTTGCCCCCTAAGTTGTGTCTTCCTCCTTGACTTTTTCCCCTGCATTTGCAACATCTCTGAGCTTAGTTTTGGCATCTTTTGGTCCTTTGCACTGCACCTGATAAAACACCAGGCCACTTTCTGAGAGTCACTAAATTTCCCAAATGTTCTTTTTTTCTCCTCCAATTGCAATTCCTTTGATGTTGACTCCTTTCCAGCGTGTTTGTAGGTCCTTCTTTTCTGTTTTGGCCTTCAGTGGGGAACAATTTTGGCAAGCTTTGCTGCATGTGCCTGCCCTTGGTGGCGCATGGCCTGCCTGCATTTTGATGGCTTTGACTTTGGGAAAGATTTTTTTTTTTTTTTTTTTTTAATATTTTAAATATTCATGCCATGTCCCTCATATCTTGCCCCCTAAGTTGTGTCTTCCTTCTTGACTTTTTCCCCTGCTTTTGCAACATCTGTGAGCTTAGTTTTGGCATCTTTTGGTCCTTTGCACTGCACCTGATAAAACCACAGGCCACTTTCTTAGAGTCACTAAATTTCCCAAATTTTCTTTTTTTCTCCTCCAATTGCAATTCCTTTGATGTTGACTCCTTTCCAGCGTGTTTGTAGGTCCTTCTTTTCTGTTTTGGCCTTCAGTGGGGATCAATGTTGGCAAGCTTTGCTGCATGTGCCTGCCCTTGGTGGCGTATGGCCTGCCTGCATTTTGATGGCTTTGACTTTGGGAAAGATTTTTTCTATTTTTTTTTTTTTGTTTGTTTTAAGTATTCATGCCATGTCCCTCATATCTTGCCCCCTAAGTTGTGTCTTCCTCCTTGACTTTTTCTCCTGCTTTTGCAACATCTGTGAGCTTAGTTTTGGCACCTTTTGGTCCTTTGCACTGCACCTGCTAAAACCACAGGCCACTTTCTTAGAGTCATTAAATTTCCCAAATTTTCTTTTATTCTCCTCCAATTGCAATTCCTTTGATGTTGTCTCCATTCCAGCGTGTTTGTAGGTCCTTCTTTTCTGTTTTGGCCTTCAGTGGGGATCAATTTTGGCAAGCTTTGCTGCATGTGCCTGCCCTTGCTGGCGTATGGCCTGCCTGCATTTTGATGGCTTTGACTTTGGGAAAGATTTTTTTTTTTTATATTTTTATTATTTTAAGTATTCATGCCATATCCCTCATATCTTGCCCCCTAAGTTGTGTCTTCCTCCTTGACTTTTTCCCTGCTTCTGCAACATCTGTGAGCTTAGTTTTGGCACCTTTTGTTCCTTTGCAATGCAGCTGATTTCCTCACAGCCTATTTTTTGAAGAGACTAAAATTCCCGATTTTCTGCTTTTTCCAATTGCATTTCATTTGAACCTATATCCTTTCCAGAGTGTTTGTAAGCCTTTCTTTGGGATTCGCAAGATTCCTTTTCCCTTCCCGAAAGGAAATTTCATTTCATTTCGGGAAGGGAAAAGGAATCTTGCGATTTCAATGGGGACCAATAGAGGAATCTTTGGTGCATGTCCCTGCACTTGATGGCAGGCCATGCCTTTTGATGGCTTTGACTTTGGGAAAGACTTTTTACTTTTTTTGGTTGTTTTCTGAAGTGTTCATGCCATGTCCCTCATATCTTGCCCCCTAAGTTGTGTCTTCCTCCTTGACTTTTTCCCCTGCTTTTGCAACATCTGTGAGCTTAGTTTTGGCACCTTTTGGTCCTTTGCACTGCACCTGCTAAAACCCCAGGCCACTTTCTAAGAGTCATTAAATTTCCCAAATTTTCTTTTTTTCTCCTCCAATTGCAATTGCTTTGATGGTGTCTCCATTCCAACATGTTTGTAGGTCCTTCTTTTCTGTTTTGGCCTTCAGTGGGGATCAGTTTTGGCAAGCTTTGCTGCATGTGCCTGCCCTTGGTGGCATATGGCCTGCCTGCATTTTGATGGCTTTGACTTTGGGAAAGATTTTTTCTTTTTTTTTTTCTTTTTTGTTTTAAGTATTCATTCCATGTACCTCATATCTTGCCCCCTAAGTTGTGTCTTCCTCCTTCACATTTTCCCCTGCTTTTGCAACTTCTGTGAGCTTAATTTTGGCACCTTTTGGTCCTTTGCACTGCACCTGCTAAAACCCCAGGCCACTTTCTAAGAGTCATTAAATTTCCCAAATTTTCTTTTTTTCTCCTCCATTTGCAAATCCTTTGATGTTGTCTCCATTACAGCGTGTTTGTAGGTCCTTCTTTTCTGTTTTGGCCTTTAGTGGGGATCAATGTTGCCAAGTTTTTCTACATGTGCCTGCCCTTCCTGGCGTATGGCCTGCCTGCATTTTGATGGCTTTGACTTTGGGAAAGATTTTTTCTTTTTTTTTTTTTTATTATTTTAAGTATTTATGCCATGTCCCTCATATCTTGCCCCCTAAGTTGTGTTTTACTCCTTGACTTTTTCCCCTGCTTTTGCAACATCTGTGAGCTTAGTTTTGGCATCTTTTGGTCCTTTGCACTGCACCTGATAAAACCCCACGCCATTTTCTTAGAGTCACTAAATTTTGCAATTTTTTTTTTTCTCCTCCAATTGCAATTCCTTTGATGGTGTCTCTATTCCAGCGTGTTTGTACGTCCTTCTTTTCTGTTTTGGCCTTCAGTGGGAAACAATTTTGGCAAGCTAAGTTGTGTCTTCCTCCTTGACTTTTTCCCCTGCTTTTGCAACATCTGTGAGCTTAGTTTTGGCACCTTTTGGTCCTTTGCAATGCAGCTGATTTCCTCACAGCCTATTTTTTGAAGAGACTAAAATTCCCGATTTTCTGCTTTTTTCAATTGCATTTCATTTGAACCTATCTCCTTTCCAGAGTGTTTGTAAGCCTTTCTTTTGGGATTCGCAAGATTCCTTTTCCCTTCCCGAAAGGAAATTTCATTTCCTTTCGGGCAGGGAAAAGGGATCTTGCGATTTCAATGGGGACTAATAGAGGAATCTTTGGTCCACGTCCCTGCACTTGACGGCAGGCCATGCCTTTTGATGGCTTTGACTTTGGGAAAGATTTTTTTCTTTTTTTGGTTGTTTTCTTAAGTGTTCATGCCATGTCCCTTTATCTTGCCCCCTAAGTTGTGTCTTCCTCCTTGACTTTTTCCCCTGCTTTTGCAACATCTGTGAGCTTAGTTTTGGCATCTTTTGGTCCTTTGCTCTGCACCTGATAAAACCCCAGGCCATTTTCTTAGAGTCACTAAATTTCCCAAATTTTCTTTTTTTCTCCTCCAATTGCAATTCCTTTGATGTTGACTCCTTTCCAGCGTGTTTGTAGGTCCTTCTTTTCTGTTTTGGCCTTCAGTGGGGATCAATGTTGGCAAGCTTTGCTGGATGTGCCTGCCCTTGGTGGCGTATGGCCTGCCTGCATTTTGATGGCTTTGACTTTGGGAAAGATTTTTTCTCTTTTTTTATTATTTTATGTATTCATGCCATGTCCCTCATATCTTGCCCCTTAAGTTGTGTCTTCCTCCTTGACTTTTACCCCTGCTTTTGCAACATCTGTGAGCTTAGCTTTGGCATCTTTTGGTCCTTTGCACTGCACCTGATAAAACCCCAGGCCATTTTTTAGAGTCTCTAAATTTCCCAAATTTTTTTTTTTTCTCCACCAATTCCAATTCCTTTCAAGTTGTCTCCTTTCCAGCGTGTTTGTAGGTCCTTCTTTTCTGTTTTGGCTTCAGAGGGGATCAATTTTGGCACACTTTGCTGCATGTGCCTGCCCTTGCTGGCGTATGGCCTGCCTGCATTTTGATGGCTTTGACTTTGGGAAAGATTTTTTCTTTTTTTTTTTTTTTTTGTTTTAAGTATTCATGCCATGTCCCTCATATCTTGCCCCCTAAGTTGTGTCTTCCTCCTTCACATTTTCCCCTGCTTTTGCAACATCTCTGAGCTTAGTTTTGGCATCTTTTGGTCCTTTGCACTGCACCTGATAAAACCCCAGGCCACTTTCTAAGAGTCATTAAATTTCCCAAATTTTCTTTTTTTCTCCTCCAATTGCAATTCCTTTGATGGTGTCTCCATTCCAGCGTGTTTGTAGGTCCTTCTTTTCTGTTTTGGCCTTTAGTGGGGATGAATGTTGGCAAGTTTTGCTGCATGTGCCTGCCCTTGGTGGCGTATGGCCTGCCTGCATTTTGATGGCTTTGACTTTGGGAATGATTTTTTCTTTTTTTTTTTTTTTGTTATTTTAAGTATTTATGCCATGTCCCTCATATCTTGCCCCCTAAGTTGTGTCTTCCTCCTTGACTTTTTCCCCTGCTTTTGCAACATCTGTGAGCTTAGTTTTGGCACCTTTTGTTCCTTTGCAATGCAGCTGATTTCCTCACAGCCTCTTTTTTGAAGAGACTGAAATTCCCGATTTTCTGCTTTTTCCAATTGCATTTCATTTGAACCTATCTCCTTTCCAGAGTGTTTGTAAGCCTTTCTTTGGGATTCGCAAGATTCCTTTTCCCTTCCCGAAAGGAAATTTCATTTCGTTTCGGGAAGGGAAAAGGAATCTTGCGATTTCAATGGGGACCAATAGAGGAATCTTTGGTGCATGTCCCTGCACTTGATGGCAGGCCATGCCTTTTGATGGCTTTGACTTTGGGAAAGATTTTTTTCTTTTTTTGGTTGTTTTCTGAAGTGTTCATGCCATGTCCCTCATATCTTGCCCCCTACGTTCTCTCTTTTTCCTTGACTTTTTCCCCTGCTTTTGCAGCATTGGTGAGCTTAGTTTTTGCACTTTTTCGTCCTTTAAAATGCACCTGCTAAAACCCCAGGCCACTTTCTAAGAGTCATTAAATTTCCCAAACTTTCTTTTTTTCTCCTCCAATTGCAGTTCCTTTGATGGTGTCTCCATTCCAGCGTGTTTGTAAGTCCTTCTTTTCTGTTTTGGCCTTCAGTGGGGATCAGTTTTGGCAAGCTTTGCTGCATGTGCCTGCCCTTGCTGGCGTATGGCCTGCCTGCATTTTAATGGCTTTGACTTTGGGAAAGATTTTTTCTTTTTTTTTCTTTTTTGTTTTAAGTATTCATTCCATGTCCCTCATATCTTGCTCCCTAAGTTGTGTCTTCCTCCTTCACATTTTCCCCTGCTTTTGCAACATCTGTGGGCTTAGTTTTGGCACCTTTTGGTCCTTTGCACTGCACCTGCTAAAACCCCAGGCCACTTTCTAAGAGTCATTAAATTTCCCAAATTTTCTTTTTTTCTCCTCCATTTGCAAATCCTTTGATGTTTTCTCCATTACAGCCTGTTTGTAGGTCCTTCTTTTCAGTTTTGGCCTTTAGTGGGGATCAATGTTGCCAAGTTTTGCTGCATGTGCCTGCCCTTCCTGGCGTATGGCCTGCCTGCATTTTGATGGCTTTGACTTTGGGAAAGATTTTTTCTTTTTTTTTTTTTTATTATTTTAAGTATTTATGCCATGTCCCTCATATCTTGCCCCCTAAGTGTTGTGTTACTCCTTGACTTTTTCCCCTGCTTTTGCAACATCTCTGAGCTTAGTTTTGGCACCTTTTGGTCCTTTGCACTGCACCTGATAAAACCCCACGCCATTTTCTTAGAGTCACTAAATTTCCCAATTTTTTTTTTCTCCTCCAATTGCAATTCCTTTGATGGTGTCTCTATTCCAGCGTGTTTGGAAGTCCTTCTTTTCTGTTTTGGCCTTCAGTGGGAATCAATTTTGACAAGCTAAGTTGTGTCTTCCTCCTTGACTTTTTCCCCTGCTTTTGCAACATCTGTGAGCTTAGTTTTGGCATCTTTTTGTCCTTTGCAGTGCAGCTGATTTCCTCACAGCCTATTTTTTGAAGAGACTAAAATTCCCGATTTTCTGCTTTTTTCAATTGCATTTCATTTGAACCTATCTCCTTTCCAGAGTGTTTGTAAGCCTTTCTTTTGGGATTCGCAAGATTCCTTTTCCCTTCCCGAAAGGTAATTTCATTTCCTTTCGGGCAGGGAAAAGGGATCTTGCGATTTCAATGGGGACAAATAGAGGAATCTTTGGTGCACGTCCCTGCACTTGACGGCAGGCCATGCCTTTTGATGGCTTTGACTTTGGGAAAGATTTTTTTCTTTTTTTGGTTGTTTTCTGAAGTGTTCATGCCATGTCCCTCATATCTTGCCCCCTAAGTTGTGTCTTCCTCCTTGACTTTTTCCCCTGCTTTTGCAACATCTGTGAGCTTAGTTTTGGCATCTTTTGGTCCTTTGCACTGCACCTGATAAAACCCCAGGCCATTTTCTTAGAGTCAATAAATTTCCCAAATTTTCTTTTTTTCTCCTCCAATTGCAATTCCTTTGATGTTGACTCCTTTCCAGCGTGTTTGTAGGTCCTTCTTTTCTGTTTTGGCCTTCAGTGGGGATCAATTTTGGCAAGCTTTGCTGCATGTGCCTGCCCTTGGTGGCGCATGGCCTGCCTGCATGTTGATGGCTTTGACTTTGGGAAAGATTTTTTCTCTTTTTTTTTTTGTTTTAGGTATTCATGCCATGTCCCTCATATCTTGCCCCCTAAGTTGTGTCTTCCTCCTTGACTTTTTCCCCTGCTTTTGCAACATCTGTGAGCTTCGCTTTGGCATCTTTTGGTCCTTTGCACGGCACCTGATAAAACCCCAGGCCACTTTCTTAGAGTCTCTAAATTTCCCAAATTTTTTTTTTTTCTCCACCAATTCCAATTCCTTTCAAGCTGTCTCCTTTCCAGCGTGTTTGTAAGTCCTTCTTTTCTGTTTTGGCTTCAGTGAGGATCAATTTTGGCAAGCTTTGCTGCATGTGCCTGCCCTTGGTGGCGTATGGCCTGCCTGCATTTTGATGGCTTTGACTTTGGGAAAGATTTTTTCTTTTTTTTTTTTTTTTTGTTTTAAGTATTCATGCCATGTCCCTCATATCTTGCTCCCTAAGTTGTGTCTTCCTCCTTCTCATTTTCCCCTGCTTTTGCAGCATCTGTGAGCTTAGTTTTGGCATCTTTTGGTCCTTTGCACTGCACCTGATAAAACCCCAGGCCACTTTCTAAGAGTCATTAAATTTCCCAAATTTTCATTTTTTCTCCTCCAATTGCAATTCCTTTGATGTTGTCTCCATTCCAGCGTGTTAGTAGGTCCTTCTTTTCTGTTTTGGCCTTTAGTGGGGATGAATGTTGGCAAGTTTTGCTGCATGTGCCTGCCCTTGGTGGCGTATGGCCTGCCTGCATTTTGATGGCTTTGACTTTGGGAAAGATTTTTTCTTTTTTTTTTTTTTATTATTTTAAGTATTCATGCCATGTCCCTCATATCTTGCCCCCTAAGTTGTGTCTTCCGCCTTGACTTTTTCCCCTGTTTTGCAACATCTGTGAGCTTAGTTTTGGCATCTTTTGGTCCTTTGCACTGCACCTGATGAAACCCCAGGCCATTTTCTTAGAGTCACAAAATTTCCCAATTTTTTTTTTTCTCCTCCAATTGCAATTCCTTTGATGGTGTCTCCATTCCAGCGTGTTTGTAAATCCTTCTTTTCTGTTTTGGCGTTCAGTGGGGATCAATTTTGGCAAGCTTTGCTGCATGTGCCTGCCCTTGGTGGCGTATGGCCTGCCTGCGTTTTGATGGCTTTGACTTTGGGAAAGATTTTTTTCTTTTTTTTTTTTTTTTATTATTTTAAGTATTCATGCCATGTCCCTCATATCTTGCCCCCTAAGTTGTGTCTTCCTCCTTGACTTTTTCCCCTGCTTTTGCAACATCTGTGAGCTTAGTTTTGGCATCTTTTGGTCCTTTGCACTGCACGTGATAAAACCCCACGCCATTTTTTAAGAGTCACTATATTTCCCAATTTTTTTTTTACTCCTCCAATTGCAATTCCTTTGATGGTGTCTCTATTCCAGCGTGTTTGTAAGTCCTTCTTTTTTGTTTTGGCCTTCAGTGGAAATCAATTTTGGCAAGCTTTGCTGCATGTGCCTGCCCTTGGTGCCGTATGGCCTGCCTGCATTTTGATGGCTTTGACTTTGGGAAAGATTTTTTCTTTTTTTTTTTTTTAATTATTTTAATTATTCATGCCATGTCCCTCATATCTTGCCCCCTACGTTGTGTCTTCCTCCTTCACATTTTCCCCTGCTTTTGCAACATCTGTGAGCTTAGTTTTGGCATCTTTTGGTCCTTTGCACTGCACCTTCTAAAACCCCAGGCCACTTTCTAAGAGTCATAAAATTTCCCAAATTTTCTTTTTTTCTCCTCCAATTGCAATTCCTTTGATGGTGTCTCCATTCCAGCGTGTTTGTAGGTCCTTCTTTTCTGTTTTGTTCCCTTTAGTGGGGATGAATGTTGGCAAGTTTTGCTGCATGTGCCTGCCCTTGGTGGCGTATGGCCTCCCTGCATTTTGATGGCTTTGACTTTGGGAAAGATTTTTTCTTTTTTTTTTTTTTGTTATTTTAAGTATTCCTGCCTTGTCCCTCATATCTTGCCCCCTAAGTTGTGTCTTCCTCCTTGACTTTTTCCCCTGCTTTTGCAACATCTGTGAGCTTAGTTTTGGCACCTTTTGTTCCTTTGCAATGCAGCTGATTTCCTCACAGCCTATTTTTTGAAGAGACTGAAATTCCCGATTTTCTGCTTTATTCAATTGCATTTCATTTGAACCTATCTCCTTTCCAGAGTGTTTGTAAGCCTTTCTTTTGGGATTCGCAAGATTCCTTTTCCCTTCCCGAAAGGAAATTTCATTTCCTTTCGGGAAGGGAAAAGGAATCTTGCGATTTCAATGGGGACCAATAGAGGAATCTTTGGTGCATGTCCCTGCACTTGATGGCAGTCCATGCCTTTTGATGGCTTTGACTTTGGGAAAGATTTTCTTCTTTTTTTGGTTGTTTTCTGAAGTGTTCATGCCATGTCCCTCATATCTTGCCCCCTACGTTCTGTCTTTTTCCTTGACTTTTTCCCCTACATTTGCAGCATTGGTGAGCTTAGTTTTTGCACCTTTTCGTCCTTTAAAATGCACCTGCTAAAACCCCAGGCAACTTTCTAAGAGTCATTATATTTCCCAAACTTTCTTTTTTTCTCCTCCAATTGCAGTTCCTTTGATGGTGTCTCCATTCCAGCGTGTTTGTAGGTCCTTCTTTTCTGTTTTGGCCTTCAGTGGGGATCAGTTTTGGCAAGCTTTGCTGCATGTGCCTGCCCTTGCTGGCGTATGGCCTGCCTGCATTTTAATGGCTTTGACTTTGGGAAAGATTTTTTCTTTTTTTTTCTTTTTTGTTTTAAGTATTCATGCCATGTCCCTCATATCTTGCTCCCTAAGTTGTGTCTTCCTCCTTGACATTTTCCCCTGCTTTTGCAACATCTGTGAGCTTAGTTTTGGCATCTTATGGTCCTTTGCACTGCACCTGATGAAACCCCAGGCCACTTTCTAAGAGTCATTAAATTTCCCAAATTTTCTTTTTTTCTCCTCCAATTGCAATTCCTTTGATGGTGTCTCCATTCCAGCGTGTTTGTAAGTCTTTATTTTCTGTTTTGGCCTTCAGTGGGGATCAATTTTGGCAAGCTTTGCTGCATGTGCCTGCCCTTGGTGGCGTATGGCCTGCCTGCATTTTGATGGCTTTGACTTTGGGAAAGATTTTTTCTTTTTTTTTTTTTTATTATTTTAAGTATTCATGCCATGTCCCTCATATCTTGCCCCCTAAGTTGTGTCTTCCTCCTTGACTTTTTCCCCTGCTTTTGCAACATCTGTGAGCTTAGTTTTGGCATCTTTTGGTCCTTTGCACTGCACCTGATATAAACCCAGGCCATTTTCTTAGAGTCACTAAATTTCCCAAATTTTCATTTTTTCTCCTCCAATTGCAATTCCTTTGATGTTGACTCCTTTCCAGCGTGTTTGTAGGTCCTTCTTTTCTGTTTTGGCCTTCAGTGGGGATCAATTTTGGCAAGCTTTGCTGCATGTGCCTGCCCTTGGTGGCGTATGACCTGCCTGCATTTTGATGGCTTTGACTTTGGGAAAGATTTTTTTCTTTTCCTTTTTTTTTTATTTTTGTAACTATTCATCCCATGTTCCTCATATCTTGCCCCGTAAGTTGTGTCTTCCTCCTTGACTTTTTCCCCTGCTTTTGCAACATCTGTGAGCTTAGTTTTTGCACCTTTTGGTCCTTTGCACTGCACCTGATACAAACCCAGGCCATTTTCTTAGAGTCACTAAATTTCCCAAATTTTCTTTTTTTCTCCTCCAATTGCAATTCCTTTGATGTTGTCTCCTTTCCAGCGTGTTTGCAGGTCCTTCTTTTCTGTTTTGGCCTTCAGTGGGAATCAATTTTGGCAAGCTTTGCTGCATGTGCCTGCCCTTCCTGGCGTATGGCCTGCCTGCATTTTGATGGCTTTGACTTTGGGAAAGATTTTTGCTTTTTTTTTTTTTTATTATTTTAAGTATTTATGCCATGTCCCTCATATCTTGCCCCCGAAGTTGTGTCTTCCTCCTTGACTTTTTCCCCTGCTTTTGCAACATCTGTGAGCTTAGTTTTGGCATCTTTTGGTCCTTTGCACTGCACCTGATAAAACCCCACGCCATTTTCTTAGAGTCACTATATTTCCCAATTTTTTTTTTTCTCCTCCAATTGCAATTCCTTTGATGGTGTCTCTATTCCAGCGTGTTTGTAAGTCCTTCTTTTCTGTTTTGGCCTTCAGTGGGAATCAATTTTGGCAAGCTAGGTTGTGTCTTCCTCCTTGACTTTTTCCCCTGCTTTTGCAACATCTGTGAGCTTAGTTTTGGCACCTTTTTGTCCTTTGCAATGCAGCTGATTTCCTCACAGCCTATTTTTTGAAGAGACTAAAATTCCCGATTTTCTGCTTTTTTCAATTGCATTTCATTTGAACCTATCTCCTTTCCAGAGTGTTTGTAAGCCTTTCTTTTGGGATTCGCAAGATTCCTTTTCCCTTCCCGAAAGGAAATTTCATTTCCTTTCGGGAAGGGAAAAGGGATCTTGCGATTTCAATGGGGACAAATAGAGGAATCTTTGGTCCATGTCCCTGCACTTGACGGCAGGCCATGCCTTTTGATGGCTTTGACTTTGGGAAAGATTTTTTTCTTTTTTTGGTTGTTTTCTGAAGTGTTCATGCCATGTCCCTCATATCTTGCCCCCTAAGTTGTGTTTTCCTCCTTGACTTTTTCCCCTTCTTTTGCAACATCTGTGAGCTTAGTTTTGGCATCTTTTGGTCCTTTGCACTGCACCTGATATAAACACAGGCTATTTTCTTAGAGTTACTAAATTTCCCAAATTTTCTTTTTTTCACCTCCAATTGCAATTCCTTTGATGTTGACTCCTTTCCAGCGTGTTTGTAGTTCCTTCTTTTCTGTTTTGGCCTTCAGTGGGGATCAATTTTGGCAAGCTTTGCTGCATGTGCCTGCCCTTGCTGGTGTATGGCCTCCCTGCATTTTGATGGCTTTGACTTTGGGAAAGATTTTTTCTTTTTTTTTTTTTTTTTATTATTTTAAGTATTCATGCCATGTGCCTCATATCTTGCCCCCTAAGCTGTGTCTTCCTCCTTGACTTTTTCCCCTGCTTTTGCAACATCTGTGAGCTTAGTTTTGGCACCTTTTGTTCCTTTGCACTGCACCTGATATAAACCCAGGCCATTTTCTTAGAATCACTAGCTTACCCAAATTTTCTTTTTTTCTCATAGAAATTGTATTCCTTTCATGTTGTCTCCATTCCAGCGTGTTTGTAAGTCCTTCTTTTCTGTTTTGGCCTTCAGTGGGGATCAATTTTGGCAAGCTTTGCTGCATGTGCCTGCACTTGCTGGCGTATGGCCTCCCTGCATTTTGATGGCTTTGACTTTGGGAAAGATTTTTTCTTTTTTTTTTTTTTATTATTGTAAGTATTCATGGCATGTCCCTCATATCTTGCCCCCTAAGTTGTGTCTTCCTCCTTGACTTTTTCCCCTGCTTTTGCAACATCTGTGAGCTTAGTTTTGGCACCTTTTGGTCCTTTGCACAGCACCTGATTTCCTCACAGCCTATTCTTTGAAGAGACTAAAATTCCCGATTTTCTGCTTTTTTCAATTGCATTTCATTTGAACCTATCTCCTTTCCAGAGTGTTTGTAAGCCTTTCTTTTGGGATCCGCAAGATTCCTTTTCCCTTCCCGAAAGCAAATTTCATTTCCTTTCGGGAACGGATAAGGAATCTTGCGATTTCAATGGGGACCAATAGAGGAATCTTTGGTGCATGTCCCTGCACTTGATGGCAGGCCATGCCTTTTGATGGCTTTGACTTTGGGAAAGATTTTTTTCTCTTTTC
Source organism: Artemisiospiza belli (assembly GCA_021963965.1). Classification (NCBI taxonomy): domain Eukaryota; kingdom Metazoa; phylum Chordata; class Aves; order Passeriformes; family Passerellidae; genus Artemisiospiza; species Artemisiospiza belli. Next base: position 110,215 of record JAKDEW010000494.1, read on the forward strand.
GGTTCTTTTCTGAAATGTTCATGCCATGTCCCTCATATCTTGCCCCCTAAGTTCTGTCTTCCTCCTTGACTTTTTCCCCTGCTTTTGCAACATCTGTGAGCTTAGTTTTGGCATCTTTTGGTCCTTTGCAATGCACCTGATAAAACCCCAGGCCATTTTCTTTGAGTCACTAAATTTCCCAAATTTTCTTTTTTTCTCCTCCAATTGCAATTCCTTTGATGTTGACTCCTTTCCAGCGTGTTTGTAGGTCCTTCCTTTCTCTTTTGGCCTTCAGTTGGGATCAATTTTGGCAAGCTTTGCTGCATGTGCCTGCCCTTGGTGGCGTATGGCCTGCCTGCATTTTGATGGCTTTGAATTTGGGAAAGATTTTTTTCCTATTTTTTTTTTTTTTTTTTGTTTTAAGTATTCATGCCATGTCCCTCATATCTTGCTCCCTAAGTTGTGCCTTCCTCCTTGACTTTTTCCCCTGCTTTTGCAACATCTGTGAGCTTAGTTTTGGCACCTTTTGGTCCTTTGCAATTAAGCTGATTTTCTCACAGCCTATTTTTTGTAGAGACTAAAATTCCCGATTTTCTGCTTTTTTCAATTGCATTTCATTTGAACCTATATCCTTTCCAAAGTGTTTGTAAGCCTTTCTTTTGGGATTCGAAAGATTCCTTTTCCCTTCTCGAATGGAAATTTCATTTCCTTTCGGGAAGGGAAAAGGAATCTTGCGATTTCAATGGGGACCAATAGAGGAATCTTTGGTGCATGTCCCTGCACTTGATGGCAGGCCATGCCTTTTGATGGCTTTGACTTTGGGAAAGATTTTTTTCTTTTTTTGGTTGTTTTCTGAAGTGTTCATGCCATGTCCCTCATATCTTGCCCCCTAAGTTGTGTCTTCCTCCTTGACTTTTTCCCCTGCATTTGCAACATCTCTGAGCTTAGTTTTGGCATCTTTTGGTCCTTTGCACTGCACCTGATAAAACACCAGGCCACTTTCTGAGAGTCACTAAATTTCCCAAATGTTCTTTTTTTCTCCTCCAATTGAAATTCCTTTGATGTTGACTCCTTTCCAGCGTGTTTGTAGGTCCTTCTTTTCTGTTTTGGCCTTCAGTGGGGAACAATTTTGGCAAGCTTTGCTGCATGTGCCTGCCCTTGGTGGCGCATGGCCTGCCTGCATTTTGATGGCTTTGACTTTGGGAAAGATTTTTTTTTTTTTTTTTTTTTAATATTTTAAATATTCATGCCATGTCCCTCATATCTTGCCCCCTAAGTTGTGTCTTCCTTCTTGACTTTTTCCCCTGCTTTTGCAACATCTGTGAGCTTAGTTTTGGCATCTTTTGGTCCTTTGCACTGCACCTGATAAAACCACAGGCCACTTTCTTAGAGTCACTAAATTTCCCAAATTTTCTTTTTTTCGCCTCCAATTGCAATTCCTTTGATGTTGACTCCTTTCCAGCGTGTTTGTAGGTCCTTCTTTTCTGTTTTGGCCTTCAGTGGGGATCAATGTTGGCAAGCTTTGCTGCATGTGCCTGCCCTTGGTGGCGTATGGCCTGCCTGCATTTTGATGGCTTTGACTTTGGGAAAGATTTTTTCTATTTTTTTTTTTTTGTTTGTTTTAAGTATTCATGCCATGTCCCTCATATCTTGCCCCCTAAGTTGTGTCTTCCTCCTTGACTTTTTCTCCTGCTTTTGCAACATCTGTGAGCTTAGTTTTGGCACCTTTTGGTCCTTTGCACTGCACCTGCTAAAACCACAGGCCACTTTCTTAGAGTCATTAAATTTCCCAAATTTTCTTTTATTCTCCTCCAATTGCAATTCCTTTGATGTTGTCTCCATTCCAGCGTGTTTGTAGGTCCTTCTTTTCTGTTTTGGCCTTCAGTGGGGATCAATTTTGGCAAGCTTTGCTGCATGTGCCTGCCCTTGCTGGCGTATGGCCTGCCTGCATTTTGATGGCTTTGACTTTGGGAAAGATTTTTTTTTTTTATATTTTTATTATTTTAAGTATTCATGCCATATCCCTCATATCTTGCCCCCTAAGTTGTGTCTTCCTCCTTGACTTTTTCCCTGCTTCTGCAACATCTGTGAGCTTAGTTTTGGCACCTTTTGTTCCTTTGCAATGCAGCTGATTTCCTCACAGCCTATTTTTTGAAGAGACTAAAATTCCCGATTTTCTGCTTTTTCCAATTGCATTTCATTTGAACCTATATCCTTTCCAGAGTGTTTGTAAGCCTTTCTTTGGGATTCGCAAGATTCCTTTTCCCTTCCCGAAAGGAAATTTCATTTCATTTCGGGAAGGGAAAAGGAATCTTGCGATTTCAATGGGGACCAATAGAGGAATCTTTGGTGCATGTCCCTGCACTTGATGGCAGGCCATGCCTTTTGATGGCTTTGACTTTGGGAAAGACTTTTTACTTTTTTTGGTTGTTTTCTGAAGTGTTCATGCCATGTCCCTCATATCTTGCCCCCTAAGTTGTGTCTTCCTCCTTGACTTTTTCCCCTGCTTTTGCAACATCTGTGAGCTTAGTTTTGGCACCTTTTGGTCCTTTGCACTGCACCTGCTAAAACCCCAGGCCACTTTCTAAGAGTCATTAAATTTCCCAAATTTTCTTTTTTTCTCCTCCAATTGCAATTGCTTTGATGGTGTCTCCATTCCAACATGTTTGTAGGTCCTTCTTTTCTGTTTTGGCCTTCAGTGGGGATCAGTTTTGGCAAGCTTTGCTGCATGTGCCTGCCCTTGGTGGCGTATGGCCTGCCTGCATTTTGATGGCTTTGACTTTGGGAAAGATTTTTTCTTTTTTTTTTTCTTTTTTGTTTTAAGTATTCATTCCATGTACCTCATATCTTGCCCCCTAAGTTGTGTCTTCCTCCTTCACATTTTCCCCTGCTTTTGCAACTTCTGTGAGCTTAATTTTGGCACCTTTTGGTCCTTTGCACTGCACCTGCTAAAACCCCAGGCCACTTTCTAAGAGTCATTAAATTTCCCAAATTTTCTTTTTTTCTCCTCCATTTGCAAATCCTTTGATGTTGTCTCCATTACAGCGTGTTTGTAGGTCCTTCTTTTCTGTTTTGGCCTTTAGTGGGGATCAATGTTGCCAAGTTTTTCTACATGTGCCTGCCCTTCCTGGCGTATGGCCTGCCTGCATTTTGATGGCTTTGACTTTGGGAAAGATTTTTTCTTTTTTTTTTTTTTTATTATTTTAAGTATTTATGCCATGTCCCTCATATCTTGCCCCCTAAGTTGTGTTTTACTCCTTGACTTTTTCCCCTGCTTTTGCAACATCTGTGAGCTTAGTTTTGGCATCTTTTGGTCCTTTGCACTGCACCTGATAAAACCCCACGCCATTTTCTTAGAGTCACTAAATTTTGCAATTTTTTTTTTTCTCCTCCAATTGCAATTCCTTTGATGGTGTCTCTATTCCAGCGTGTTTGTACGTCCTTCTTTTCTGTTTTGGCCTTCAGTGGGAAACAATTTTGGCAAGCTAAGTTGTGTCTTCCTCCTTGACTTTTTCCCCTGCTTTTGCAACATCTGTGAGCTTAGTTTTGGCACCTTTTGGTCCTTTGCAATGCAGCTGATTTCCTCACAGCCTATTTTTTGAAGAGACTAAAATTCCCGATTTTCTGCTTTTTTCAATTGCATTTCATTTGAACCTATCTCCTTTCCAGAGTGTTTGTAAGCCTTTCTTTTGGGATTCGAAAGATTCCTTTTCCCTTCCCGAAAGGAAATTTCATTTCCTTTCGGGCAGGGAAAAGGGATCTTGCGATTTCAATGGGGACTAATAGAGGAATCTTTGGTCCACGTCCCTGCACTTGACGGCAGGCCATGCCTTTTGATGGCTTTGACTTTGGGAAAGATTTTTTTCTTTTTTTGGTTGTTTTCTTAAGTGTTCATGCCATGTCCCTTTATCTTGCCCCCTAAGTTGTGTCTTCCTCCTTGACTTTTTCCCCTGCTTTTGCAACATCTGTGAGCTTAGTTTTGGCATCTTTTGGTCCTTTGCTCTGCACCTGATAAAACCCCAGGCCATTTTCTTAGAGTCACTAAATTTCCCAAATTTTCTTTTTTTCTCCTCCAATTGCAATTCCTTTGATGTTGACTCCTTTCCAGCGTGTTTGTAGGTCCTTCTTTTCTGTTTTGGCCTTCAGTGGGGATCAATGTTGGCAAGCTTTGCTGGATGTGCCTGCCCTTGGTGGCGTATGGCCTGCCTGCATTTTGATGGCTTTGACTTTGGGAAAGATTTTTTCTCTTTTTTTATTATTTTATGTATTCATGCCATGTCCCTCATATCTTGCCCCTTAAGTTGTGTCTTCCTCCTTGACTTTTACCCCTGCTTTTGCAACATCTGTGAGCTTAGCTTTGGCATCTTTTGGTCCTTTGCACTGCACCTGATAAAACCCCAGGCCATTTTTTAGAGTCTCTAAATTTCCCAAATTTTTTTTTTTTCTCCACCAATTCCAATTCCTTTCAAGTTGTCTCCTTTCCAGCGTGTTTGTAGGTCCTTCTTTTCTGTTTTGGCTTCAGAGGGGATCAATTTTGGCACACTTTGCTGCATGTGCCTGCCCTTGCTGGCGTATGGCCTGCCTGCATTTTGATGGCTTTGACTTTGGGAAAGATTTTTTCTTTTTTTTTTTTTTTTTGTTTTAAGTATTCATGCCATGTCCCTCATATCTTGCCCCCTAAGTTGTGTCTTCCTCCTTCACATTTTCCCCTGCTTTTGCAACATCTCTGAGCTTAGTTTTGGCATCTTTTGGTCCTTTGCACTGCACCTGATAAAACCCCAGGCCACTTTCTAAGAGTCATTAAATTTCCCAAATTTTCTTTTTTTCTCCTCCAATTGCAATTCCTTTGATGGTGTCTCCATTCCAGCGTGTTTGTAGGTCCTTCTTTTCTGTTTTGGCCTTTAGTGGGGATGAATGTTGGCAAGTTTTGCTGCATGTGCCTGCCCTTGGTGGCGTATGGCCTGCCTGCATTTTGATGGCTTTGACTTTGGGAAAGATTTTTTCTTTTTTTTTTTTTTTGTTATTTTAAGTATTTATGCCATGTCCCTCATATCTTGCCCCCTAAGTTGTGTCTTCCTCCTTGACTTTTTCCCCTGCTTTTGCAACATCTGTGAGCTTAGTTTTGGCACCTTTTGTTCCTTTGCAATGCAGCTGATTTCCTCACAGCCTCTTTTTTGAAGAGACTGAAATTCCCGATTTTCTGCTTTTTCCAATTGCATTTCATTTGAACCTATCTCCTTTCCAGAGTGTTTGTAAGCCTTTCTTTGGGATTCGCAAGATTCCTTTTCCCTTCCCGAAAGGAAATTTCATTTCGTTTCGGGAAGGGAAAAGGAATCTTGCGATTTCAATGGGGACCAATAGAGGAATCTTTGGTGCATGTCCCTGCACTTGATGGCAGGCCATGCCTTTTGATGGCTTTGACTTTGGGAAAGATTTTTTTCTTTTTTTGGTTGTTTTCTGAAGTGTTCATGCCATGTCCCTCATATCTTGCCCCCTACGTTCTCTCTTTTTCCTTGACTTTTTCCCCTGCTTTTGCAGCATTGGTGAGCTTAGTTTTTGCACTTTTTCGTCCTTTAAAATGCACCTGCTAAAACCCCAGGCCACTTTCTAAGAGTCATTAAATTTCCCAAACTTTCTTTTTTTCTCCTCCAATTGCAGTTCCTTTGATGGTGTCTCCATTCCAGCGTGTTTGTAGCTCCTTCTTTTCTGTTTTGGCCTTCAGTGGGGATCAGTTTTGGCAAGCTTTGCTGCATGTGCCTGCCCTTGCTGGCGTATGGCCTGCCTGCATTTTAATGGCTTTGACTTTGGGAAAGATTTTTTCTTTTTTTTTCTTTTTTGTTTTAAGTATTCATTCCATGTCCCTCATATCTTGCTCCCTAAGTTGTGTCTTCCTCCTTCACATTTTCCCCTGCTTTTGCAACATCTGTGGGCTTAGTTTTGGCACCTTTTGGTCCTTTGCACTGCACCTGCTAAAACCCCAGGCCACTTTCTAAGAGTCATTAAATTTCCCAAATTTTCTTTTTTTCTCCTCCATTTGCAAATCCTTTGATGTTTTCTCCATTACAGCCTGTTTGTAGGTCCTTCTTTTCAGTTTTGGCCTTTAGTGGGGATCAATGTTGCCAAGTTTTGCTGCATGTGCCTGCCCTTCCTGGCGTATGGCCTGCCTGCATTTTGATGGCTTTGACTTTGGGAAAGATTTTTTCTTTTTTTTTTTTTTATTATTTTAAGTATTTATGCCATGTCCCTCATATCTTGCCCCCTAAGTGTTGTGTTACTCCTTGACTTTTTCCCCTGCTTTTGCAACATCTCTGAGCTTAGTTTTGGCACCTTTTGGTCCTTTGCACTGCACCTGATAAAACCCCACGCCATTTTCTTAGAGTCACTAAATTTCCCAATTTTTTTTTTCTCCTCCAATTGCAATTCCTTTGATGGTGTCTCTATTCCAGCGTGTTTGGAAGTCCTTCTTTTCTGTTTTGGCCTTCAGTGGGAATCAATTTTGACAAGCTAAGTTGTGTCTTCCTCCTTGACTTTTTCCCCTGCTTTTGCAACATCTGTGAGCTTAGTTTTGGCATCTTTTTGTCCTTTGCAGTGCAGCTGATTTCCTCACAGCCTATTTTTTGAAGAGACTAAAATTCCCGATTTTCTGCTTTTTTCAATTGCATTTCATTTGAACCTATCTCCTTTCCAGAGTGTTTGTAAGCCTTTCTTTTGGGATTCGCAAGATTCCTTTTCCCTTCCCGAAAGGTAATTTCATTTCCTTTCGGGCAGGGAAAAGGGATCTTGCGATTTCAATGGGGACAAATAGAGGAATCTTTGGTGCACGTCCCTGCACTTGACGGCAGGCCATGCCTTTTGATGGCTTTGACTTTGGGAAAGATTTTTTTCTTTTTTTGGTTGTTTTCTGAAGTGTTCATGCCATGTCCCTCATATCTTGCCCCCTAAGTTGTGTCTTCCTCCTTGACTTTTTCCCCTGCTTTTGCAACATCTGTGAGCTTAGTTTTGGCATCTTTTGGTCCTTTGCACTGCACCTGATAAAACCCCAGGCCATTTTCTTAGAGTCAATAAATTTCCCAAATTTTCTTTTTTTCTCCTCCAATTGCAATTCCTTTGATGTTGACTCCTTTCCAGCGTGTTTGTAGGTCCTTCTTTTCTGTTTTGGCCTTCAGTGGGGATCAATTTTGGCAAGCTTTGCTGCATGTGCCTGCCCTTGGTGGCGCATGGCCTGCCTGCATGTTGATGGCTTTGACTTTGGGAAAGATTTTTTCTCTTTTTTTTTTTGTTTTAGGTATTCATGCCATGTCCCTCATATCTTGCCCCCTAAGTTGTGTCTTCCTCCTTGACTTTTTCCCCTGCTTTTGCAACATCTGTGAGCTTCGCTTTGGCATCTTTTGGTCCTTTGCACGGCACCTGATAAAACCCCAGGCCACTTTCTTAGAGTCTCTAAATTTCCCAAATTTTTTTTTTTTCTCCACCAATTCCAATTCCTTTCAAGCTGTCTCCTTTCCAGCGTGTTTGTAAGTCCTTCTTTTCTGTTTTGGCTTCAGTGAGGATCAATTTTGGCAAGCTTTGCTGCATGTGCCTGCCCTTGGTGGCGTATGGCCTGCCTGCATTTTGATGGCTTTGACTTTGGGAAAGATTTTTTCTTTTTTTTTTTTTTTTTGTTTTAAGTATTCATGCCATGTCCCTCATATCTTGCTCCCTAAGTTGTGTCTTCCTCCTTCTCATTTTCCCCTGCTTTTGCAGCATCTGTGAGCTTAGTTTTGGCATCTTTTGGTCCTTTGCACTGCACCTGATAAAACCCCAGGCCACTTTCTAAGAGTCATTAAATTTCCCAAATTTTCATTTTTTCTCCTCCAATTGCAATTCCTTTGATGTTGTCTCCATTCCAGCGTGTTAGTAGGTCCTTCTTTTCTGTTTTGGCCTTTAGTGGGGATGAATGTTGGCAAGTTTTGCTGCATGTGCCTGCCCTTGGTGGCGTATGGCCTGCCTGCATTTTGATGGCTTTGACTTTGGGAAAGATTTTTTCTTTTTTTTTTTTTTATTATTTTAAGTATTCATGCCATGTCCCTCATATCTTGCCCCCTAAGTTGTGTCTTCCGCCTTGACTTTTTCCCCTGTTTTGCAACATCTGTGAGCTTAGTTTTGGCATCTTTTGGTCCTTTGCACTGCACCTGATGAAACCCCAGGCCATTTTCTTAGAGTCACAAAATTTCCCAATTTTTTTTTTTCTCCTCCAATTGCAATTCCTTTGATGGTGTCTCCATTCCAGCGTGTTTGTAAATCCTTCTTTTCTGTTTTGGCGTTCAGTGGGGATCAATTTTGGCAAGCTTTGCTGCATGTGCCTGCCCTTGGTGGCGTATGGCCTGCCTGCGTTTTGATGGCTTTGACTTTGGGAAAGATTTTTTTCTTTTTTTTTTTTTTTTATTATTTTAAGTATTCATGCCATGTCCCTCATATCTTGCCCCCTAAGTTGTGTCTTCCTCCTTGACTTTTTCCCCTGCTTTTGCAACATCTGTGAGCTTAGTTTTGGCATCTTTTGGTCCTTTGCACTGCACGTGATAAAACCCCACGCCATTTTTTAAGAGTCACTATATTTCCCAATTTTTTTTTTACTCCTCCAATTGCAATTCCTTTGATGGTGTCTCTATTCCAGCGTGTTTGTAAGTCCTTCTTTTTTGTTTTGGCCTTCAGTGGAAATCAATTTTGGCAAGCTTTGCTGCATGTGCCTGCCCTTGGTGCCGTATGGCCTGCCTGCATTTTGATGGCTTTGACTTTGGGAAAGATTTTTTCTTTTTTTTTTTTTTAATTATTTTAATTATTCATGCCATGTCCCTCATATCTTGCCCCCTACGTTGTGTCTTCCTCCTTCACATTTTCCCCTGCTTTTGCAACATCTGTGAGCTTAGTTTTGGCATCTTTTGGTCCTTTGCACTGCACCTTCTAAAACCCCAGGCCACTTTCTAAGAGTCATAAAATTTCCCAAATTTTCTTTTTTTCTCCTCCAATTGCAATTCCTTTGATGGTGTCTCCATTCCAGCGTGTTTGTAGGTCCTTCTTTTCTGTTTTGTTCCCTTTAGTGGGGATGAATGTTGGCAAGTTTTGCTGCATGTGCCTGCCCTTGGTGGCGTATGGCCTCCCTGCATTTTGATGGCTTTGACTTTGGGAAAGATTTTTTCTTTTTTTTTTTTTTGTTATTTTAAGTATTCCTGCCATGTCCCTCATATCTTGCCCCCTAAGTTGTGTCTTCCTCCTTGACTTTTTCCCCTGCTTTTGCAACATCTGTGAGCTTAGTTTTGGCACCTTTTGTTCCTTTGCAATGCAGCTGATTTCCTCACAGCCTATTTTTTGAAGAGACTGAAATTCCCGATTTTCTGCTTTATTCAATTGCATTTCATTTGAACCTATCTCCTTTCCAGAGTGTTTGTAAGCCTTTCTTTTGGGATTCGCAAGATTCCTTTTCCCTTCCCGAAAGGAAATTTGATTTCCTTTCGGGAAGGGAAAAGGAATCTTGCGATTTCAATGGGGACCAATAGAGGAATCTTTGGTGCATGTCCCTGCACTTGATGGCAGTCCATGCCTTTTGATGGCTTTGACTTTGGGAAAGATTTTCTTCTTTTTTTGGTTGTTTTCTGAAGTGTTCATGCCATGTCCCTCATATCTTGCCCCCTACGTTCTGTCTTTTTCCTTGACTTTTTCCCCTACATTTGCAGCATTGGTGAGCTTAGTTTTTGCACCTTTTCGTCCTTTAAAATGCACCTGCTAAAACCCCAGGCAACTTTCTAAGAGTCATTATATTTCCCAAACTTTCTTTTTTTCTCCTCCAATTGCAGTTCCTTTGATGGTGTCTCCATTCCAGCGTGTTTGTAGGTCCTTCTTTTCTGTTTTGGCCTTCAGTGGGGATCAGTTTTGGCAAGCTTTGCTGCATGTGCCTGCCCTTGCTGGCGTATGGCCTGCCTGCATTTTAATGGCTTTGACTTTGGGAAAGATTTTTTCTTTTTTTTTCTTTTTTGTTTTAAGTATTCATGCCATGTCCCTCATATCTTGCTCCCTAAGTTGTGTCTTCCTCCTTGACATTTTCCCCTGCTTTTGCAACATCTGTGAGCTTAGTTTTGGCATCTTATGGTCCTTTGCACTGCACCTGATGAAACCCCAGGCCACTTTCTAAGAGTCATTAAATTTCCCAAATTTTCTTTTTTTCTCCTCCAATTGCAATTCCTTTGATGGTGTCTCCATTCCAGCGTGTTTGTAAGTCTTTATTTTCTGTTTTGGCCTTCAGTGGGGATCAATTTTGGCAAGCTTTGCTGCATGTGCCTGCCCTTGGTGGCGTATGGCCTGCCTGCATTTTGATGGCTTTGACTTTGGGAAAGATTTTTTCTTTTTTTTTTTTTTATTATTTTAAGTATTCATGCCATGTCCCTCATATCTTGCCCCCTAAGTTGTGTCTTCCTCCTTGACTTTTTCCCCTGCTTTTGCAACATCTGTGAGCTTAGTTTTGGCATCTTTTGGTCCTTTGCACTGCACCTGATATAAACCCAGGCCATTTTCTTAGAGTCACTAAATTTCCCAAATTTTCATTTTTTCTCCTCCAATTGCAATTCCTTTGATGTTGACTCCTTTCCAGCGTGTTTGTAGGTCCTTCTTTTCTGTTTTGGCCTTCAGTGGGGATCAATTTTGGCAAGCTTTGCTGCATGTGCCTGCCCTTGGTGGCGTATGACCTGCCTGCATTTTGATGGCTTTGACTTTGGGAAAGATTTTTTTCTTTTCCTTTTTTTTTTATTTTTGTAACTATTCATCCCATGTTCCTCATATCTTGCCCCGTAAGTTGTGTCTTCCTCCTTGACTTTTTCCCCTGCTTTTGCAACATCTGTGAGCTTAGTTTTTGCACCTTTTGGTCCTTTGCACTGCACCTGATACAAACCCAGGCCATTTTCTTAGAGTCACTAAATTTCCCAAATTTTCTTTTTTTCTCCTCCAATTGCAATTCCTTTGATGTTGTCTCCTTTCCAGCGTGTTTGCAGGTCCTTCTTTTCTGTTTTGGCCTTCAGTGGGAATCAATTTTGGCAAGCTTTGCTGCATGTGCCTGCCCTTCCTGGCGTATGGCCTGCCTGCATTTTGATGGCTTTGACTTTGGGAAAGATTTTTGCTTTTTTTTTTTTTTATTATTTTAAGTATTTATGCCATGTCCCTCATATCTTGCCCCCGAAGTTGTGTCTTCCTCCTTGACTTTTTCCCCTGCTTTTGCAACATCTGTGAGCTTAGTTTTGGCATCTTTTGGTCCTTTGCACTGCACCTGATAAAACCCCACGCCATTTTCTTAGAGTCACTATATTTCCCAATTTTTTTTTTTCTCCTCCAATTGCAATTCCTTTGATGGTGTCTCTATTCCAGCGTGTTTGTAAGTCCTTCTTTTCTGTTTTGGCCTTCAGTGGGAATCAATTTTGGCAAGCTAGGTTGTGTCTTCCTCCTTGACTTTTTCCCCTGCTTTTGCAACATCTGTGAGCTTAGTTTTGGCACCTTTTTGTCCTTTGCAATGCAGCTGATTTCCTCACAGCCTATTTTTTGAAGAGACTAAAATTCCCGATTTTCTGCTTTTTTCAATTGCATTTCCTTTGAACCTATCTCCTTTCCAGAGTGTTTGTAAGCCTTTCTTTTGGGATTCGCAAGATTCCTTTTCCCTTCCCGAAAGGAAATTTCATTTCCTTTCGGGAAGGGAAAAGGGATCTTGCGATTTCAATGGGGACAAATAGAGGAATCTTTGGTCCATGTCCCTGCACTTGACGGCAGGCCATGCCTTTTGATGGCTTTGACTTTGGGAAAGATTTTTTTCTTTTTTTGGTTGTTTTCTGAAGTGTTCATGCCATGTCCCTCATATCTTGCCCCCTAAGTTGTGTTTTCCTCCTTGACTTTTTCCCCTTCTTTTGCAACATCTGTGAGCTTAGTTTTGGCATCTTTTGGTCCTTTGCACTGCACCTGATATAAACACAGGCTATTTTCTTAGAGTTACTAAATTTCCCAAATTTTCTTTTTTTCACCTCCAATTGCAATTCCTTTGATGTTGACTCCTTTCCAGCGTGTTTGTAGTTCCTTCTTTTCTGTTTTGGCCTTCAGTGGGGATCAATTTTGGCAAGCTTTGCTGCATGTGCCTGCCCTTGCTGGTGTATGGCCTCCCTGCATTTTGATGGCTTTGACTTTGGGAAAGATTTTTTCTTTTTTTTTTTTTTTTTATTATTTTAAGTATTCATGCCATGTGCCTCATATCTTGCCCCCTAAGCTGTGTCTTCCTCCTTGACTTTTTCCCCTGCTTTTGCAACATCTGTGAGCTTAGTTTTGGCACCTTTTGTTCCTTTGCACTGCACCTGATATAAACCCAGGCCATTTTCTTAGAATCACTAGCTTACCCAAATTTTCTTTTTTTCTCATAGAAATTGTATTCCTTTCATGTTGTCTCCATTCCAGCGTGTTTGTAAGTCCTTCTTTTCTGTTTTGGCCTTCAGTGGGGATCAATTTTGGCAAGCTTTGCTGCATGTGCCTGCACTTGCTGGCGTATGGCCTCCCTGCATTTTGATGGCTTTGACTTTGGGAAAGATTTTTTCTTTTTTTTTTTTTTATTATTGTAAGTATTCATGGCATGTCCCTCATATCTTGCCCCCTAAGTTGTGTCTTCCTCCTTGACTTTTTCCCCTGCTTTTGCAACATCTGTGAGCTTAGTTTTGGCACCTTTTGGTCCTTTGCACAGCACCTGATTTCCTCACAGCCTATTCTTTGAAGAGACTAAAATTCCCGATTTTCTGCTTTTTTCAATTGCATTTCATTTGAACCTATCTCCTTTCCAGAGTGTTTGTAAGCCTTTCTTTTGGGATCCGCAAGATTCCTTTTCCCTTCCCGAAAGCAAATTTCATTTCCTTTCGGGAACGGATAAGGAATCTTGCGATTTCAATGGGGACCAATAGAGGAATCTTTGGTGCATGTCCCTGCACTTGATGGCAGGCCATGCCTTTTGATGGCTTTGACTTTGGGAAAGATTTTTTTCTCTTTTCGGTTCTTTTCTGAAATGTTCATGCCATGTCCCTCATATCTTGCCCCCTAAGTTCTGTCTTCCTCCTTGACTTTTTCCCCTGCTTTTGCAACATCTGTGAGCTTAGTTTTGGCATCTTTTGGTCCTTTGCAATGCACCTGATAAAACCCCAGGCCATTTTCTTTGAGTCACTAAATTTCCCAAATTTTCTTTTTTTCTCCTCCAATTGCAATTCCTTTGATGTTGACTCCTTTCCAGCGTGTTTGTAGGTCCTTCCTTTCTCTTTTGGCCTTCAGTTGGGATCAATTTTGGCAAGCTTTGCTGCATGTGCCAGCCCTTGGTGGCGTATGGCCTGCCTGCATTTTGACGGCTTTGACTTTGGGAAAGATTTTTTCTTTTTTTTTTTTTAATATTTTAAGTATTCATGCCATGTCCCTCACATCTTGCCCCGTAAGTTGTGTCTTCCTCCTTGACTTTTTCCCCTGCTTTTGCAACATCTGTGAGCTTAGTTTTGGCATCTTTTGGTCCTTTGCACTGCACCTGATATAAACCCAGGCCATTTTCTTAGAGTCACTAAATTTCCCAAAATTTCTTTTTTTCTCCTCCAATTGCAATTCCTTTGATGTTGACTCCTTTCCAGCGTGTTTGTCGGTCCTTCTTTTCTGTTTTGCCTTCAGTGGGGATCAATTTTGGCAAGCTTTGCTTCATGTGCCTGCCCTTGGTGGCGTTGCAATATCTGTGAGCTTAGTTTTGGCACCTTTTGTTCCTTTGCAATGCAGCTGATTTCCTCACAGCCTATTTTTTGAAGAGACTAAATTTCCCAAATTTCTGCTTTTTTCAATTGCATTTCATTTGAACCTATCTCCTTTCCAGAGTGTTTGTAAGCCTTTCTTTTGGGATTCGCAAGATTCCTTTTCCCTTCCCGAAAGGAAATGAAAAGGAATCTTGCGATTTCAATGGGGACCAATAGAGGAATCTTTGGTGCATGTCCCTGCACTTGATGGCAGGCCATGCCTTTTGATGGCTTTGACTTTGCGAAAGATTTTTTTCTTTTTTTGGTTGTTTTCTGAAGTGTTCATGCCATGTCCCTCATATCTTGCCCCCTAAGTTGTGTCTTCCTCCTTGACTTTTTCCCCTGCTTTTGCAACATCTGTGAGCTTAGTTTTGGCATCTTTTGGTCCTTTGCACTGCACCTGATAAAACCCAGGCCATTTTCTTAGAATCACTAGCTTACCCAAATTTTCTTTTTTTCTCATAGAAATTGTATTCCTTTCATGTTGTCTCCATTCCAGCGTGTTTGTAAGTCCTTCTTTTCTGTTTTGGCCTTCAGTGGGGATCAATTTTGGCAAGCTTTGCTGCATGTGCCTGCCCTTGGTGGCGTATGACCTGCCTGCATTTTGATGGCTTTGACTTTTGGAAAGATGTTTTCTTTTTTTTTTTTTTATTATTTTAAGTATTCATGCCATGTCCCTCACATCTTGCCCCCTAAGTTGTGTCTTCCTCCTTGACTTTTTCCCCTGCTTTTGCAACATCTGTGAGCTTAGTTTTGGCATCTTTTGGTCCTTTGCACTGCACCTGCTAAAACCCCAGGCCACTTTCTAAGAGTCATTAAATTTCCCAAATTTTTTTTTTTCTCCTCCAATTGAAATTCCTTTGATGGTGTCTCCATTCCAGCGTGTTTGTAAGTCCTTCTTTTCTGTTTTGGCCTTCAGTGGGGATCAATTTTGGCAAGCTTTGCTGCATGTGCCTGCACTTGCTGGCGTATGGCGTGCCTGCATTTTGATGGCTTTGACTTCGGGAAAGATTTTTTTTTTTTTTTTTTTAATATTTTAAGTATTCATGCCATGTCCCTCACATCTTGCCCCCTAAGTTGTGTCTTCCTCCTTGACTTTTTCCCCTGCTTTTGCAACATCTGTGAGCTTAGTTTTGGCATCTTTTGGTCCTTTGCACTGCACCTGATATAAACCCAGGCCATTTTCTTAGAGTCACTAAATTTCCAAAATTTTCTTTTTTTCTCCTCCAATTGCAATTCCTTTGATGTTGTCTCCTTTCCAGCGTGTTTGTAGGTCCTTCTTTTCTGTTTTGGCCTTCAGTGGGGATCAATTTTGGCAAGCTTTGCTGCATGTGCCAGCCCTTGGTGGCGTATGGCCTGCCTGCATTTTGACGGCTTTGACTTTGGGAAAGATTTTTTCTTTTTTTTTTTTTTATTATTTTAAGTATTCATGCCATGTCCCTCATATCTTGCCCCCTATGTTGTGTATTCCTCCTTGACTATTTTACACTGCTTTTGCAACATCTGTGAGCTTAGTTTTGGCATCTTTTGGTCCTTTGCAGTGCACCTGATTTCCTCACAGCCTTTTTTTTGAAGAGACTAAAATTCCCGATTTTCTGCTTTTTTCAATTGCATTTCATTTGAACCTATCTCCTTTCCAGAGTGTTTTTAAGCCTTTCTTTTGGGATCCGCAAGATTCCTTTTCCCTTCCCGAAAGGATATGAAATTTCCTTTCGGGAAGGGATAAGGAATCTTGCGATTTCAATGGGGACCAATAGAGGAATCTTTGGTGCATGTCCCTGCACTTGATGGCAGGCCATGCCTTTTGATGGCTTTGACTTTGGGAAAGATTTTTTTCTCTTTTTGGTTGTTTTCTGAAGTGTTCATGCCATGTCCCTCATGTCTTGCCCCCTAAGTTCTGTCTTCCTCCTTGACTTTTTCCCCTGCTTTTGCAACATCTGTGAGCTTGGTTTTGGCATCTTTTGGTCCTTTGCACTGCACCTGATATAAAGCCAGGCCATTTTCTTAGAATCACTAACTTACCCAAATTTCCTTTTTTTCTCCTAGAAATTGAATTCCTTTCATGTTGTCTCCATTCCAGCGTGTTTGTAGGTCCTTCTTTTCTGTTTTGGCCTTCAGTGGGGATCAATTTTGGCAAGCTTTGCTGCATGTGCCTGCCCTTGCTGGCGTATGGCCTGCCTGCATTTTGATGGCTTTGACTTTGTGAAAGATTTTTTCTTTTTTTTTTTTTTATTATTTCAAGTATTCATGCCATGTCCCTCATATCTTGCCCCCTAAGCTGTGTCTTCCTCTTTGACTTTTTCCCCTGCTTTTGCAACATCTGTGAGCTTAGTTTTGGCACCTTTTGTTCCTTTGCAATGCACCTGATAAACTGCCAGGCCATTTTCTTAGAGTCACTAAATTTCCCAAATTTTCTTTTTTTCTCCTCCAATTGCAATTCCTTTGATGTTGACTCTTTTCCAGCGTGTTTGTAGGTCCTTCTTTTCTGTTTTGCCTTCAGTGGGGATCAATTTTGGCATGCTTTGCTTCATGTGCCGGCCCATGGTGGCGTTGCAACATCTGTGAGCTTAGTTTTGGCACCTTTTGGTCCTTTGCAACGCAGCTGATTTCCTCACAGCCTATTTTTTGAAGAGACTAAATTTCCCAAATTTCTGCTTTTTTCAATTGCATTTCATTTGAACCTATCTCCTTTCCAGAGTGTTTGTAAGCCTTTTTTTTGGGATTCGCAAGATTCCTTTTCCCTTCCCGAAAGGAAATGAAAAGGAATCTTGCGATTTCAATGGGGACCAATAGAGGCACCTTTGGTGCATGTCCCTGCACTTGATGGCACGCCATGCCTTTTGATGGCTTTGACTTTGGGAAAGAGTTTTTTCTTTTTTTGGTTGTTTTCTGAAGTGTTCATGCCATGCCCCTCAAATCTTGGCCCTTAAGTTCTGTCTTCCTCCTTGACTTTTTCCCCTGCTTTTGCAACATCTGTGAGCTTATTTTTTGCATCTTTTGGTCCTTTGCACTGCACCTGATATAAACCCAGGCCATTTTCTTAGAGTCACTAAATTTCCCAAATTTTCTTTTTTTCTCCTCCAATTGCAATTCCTTTGATGTTGTCTCCATTCCAGCGTGTTTGTAAGTCCTTCTTTTCTGTTTTGGCCTTCAGTGGGGATCAATTTTGGCAAGCTTTGCTGCATGTGCCTGCCCTTGCTGGCGTATGGCCTGCCTGCATTTTGATGGCTTTGACTTTTGGAAAGATTTTTTCTTTTTTTTTTTTTTATTATTTTAAGTATTCATGCCATGTCCCTCATATCTTGCCCCCTAAGTTGTGTCTTCCTCCTTGACTTTTTCCCCTGCTTTTGCAACATCTGTGAGCTTAGTTTTGGCACCTTTTGGTCCTTTGCAATGCAGCTGATGTCCTCACAGCCTATTTTTTGTAGAGACTAAAATTCCCGATTTCCTGCTTTTTTTCAATTGCATTTCATTTGAACCTATCTCTTTCCAGAGTGTTTGTAAGCCTTTCTTTTGGGATCCGCAAGATTCCTTTTCCCTTCCCGAAAGGATATGAAATTTCCTTTCGGGAAGGGAAAAGGAATCTTGCGATTTCAATGGGGACCAATAGAGGAATCTTTGGGGCATGTCCCTGCACTTGATGGCAGGCCATGCCTTTTGATGGCTTTGACTTTGGGAAAGATTTTTTCTTTTTTTGGTTGTTTTCTGAAGTGTTCATGCCATGTCCCTCATATCTTGTCCCCTAAGTTGTGTCTTCCTCCTTGACTTTTTCCCCTGCTTTTGCAACATCTGTGAGCTTAGTTTTGGCACCTTTTGGTCCTTTGCACTGCACCTGATAAAACCCCAGGCCATTTTCCTAGAGTCAGTAAATTTCCCAAATTTTCTTTTTTTCTCCTCCAATTGCAATTCCTTTGATGTTGACTCCTTTCCAGCGTGTTTGTAGGTCCTTCTTTTCTGTTTTGGCCTTCAGTGGGGATCAGTGTTGGCAAGCTTTGCTGCATGTGCCTGCCCTTGGTGGCATATGGCCTGCCTGCATTTTGATGGCTTTGACTTTGGGAAAGATTTTTTCTTTTTTTTTTTTTTTATTATTTTAAGTATTCATGCCATGTCCCTCATATCTTGCCCCCTAAGTTGTGTCTTCCTCCTTGACTTTTTCCCCTGCTTTTGTAACATCTGTGAGCTTAGTTTTGGCATCTTTTGGTCCTTTGCACTGCACCTGATATAAACCCAGGCCATTTTCTTAGAGTCACTAAATTTCCCAAATTTTCTTTTTTTCTCCTCCAATTGCAATTCCTTTGATGTTGACTCCTTTCCAGCGTGTTTGTAGGTCCTTCTTTTCTGTTTTGGCCTTCAGTGGGGATCAATTTTGGCAAGCTTTGCTGCATGTGCCTGCCCTTGGTGGCGTATGGCCTGCCTGCATTTTGGTGGCTTTGACTTTGGGAAAGATTTTTTCCTTTTTTTATTTTTTATTATTGTAAATATTCAGGCCGTGTCCCTCATATCTTGCCCCCTAAGTTGTGTCTTCCTCCTTGACTTTTTCCCCTGCTTCTGCAACATCTGTGAG
Source organism: Artemisiospiza belli (assembly GCA_021963965.1). Lineage (NCBI taxonomy): Eukaryota > Metazoa > Chordata > Aves > Passeriformes > Passerellidae > Artemisiospiza > Artemisiospiza belli. The sequence continues at coordinate 128,566 of JAKDEW010000494.1, forward strand.
CTTAGTTTTGGCATCTTTTGGTCCTTTGCACTGCACCTGATGTAAACCTAGGCCATTTTCTTAGAGTCACTAAATTTCCCAAATTTTCTTCTTATCTCCTCCAATTGCAATTCCTTTGATGTTGACTCCTTTCCAGCGTGTTTGTAGGTCCTTCTTTTCTGTTTTGGCCTTCAGTGGGGATCAGTTTTGGCAAGCTTTGCTCCATGTGCCTGCCGTTGGTGGCGTATGGCCTGCCTGCATTTTGATGGCTTTGACTTTGGGAAAGATATTTAGTTTTTTTTTTTTTTATTATTGTAAGTATTCATGCCATGTCCCTCATATCTTGCTCCCTAAGTTGTGTCTTCCTCCTTGACTTTTTCCCCTGCTTTTGCAACATCTGTGAGCTAAGTTTTGGCATCTTTTGGTCCTTTGCACTGCACCTGATATAAACCCCAGGCCATTTTCTTAGAGTCACTAAATTTCCCAAATTTTCTTTTTTTCTCCTCCAATTGCAATTCCTTTGATGTTGACTCCTTTCCAGCGTGTTTGTAGGTCTTCTTTTCTGTTTTGGCCTTCAGTGGGGATCAATGTTGGCAAGCTTTGCTGCATGTGCCTGCCCTTGGTGGCGTATGGCCTGCCTGCATTTTGACGGCTTTGACTTTGGGAAAGATTTTTTCTTTTTTTTTTTTTTATTATTTTAAGTATTCATGCCATGTCCCTCATATCTTGCCCCCTATGTTGTGTATTCCTCCTTGACTATTTTACACTGCTTTTGCAACATCTGTGAGCTTAGTTTTGGCATCTTTTGGTCCTTTGCACTGCACCTGATTTCCTCACAGCCTTTTTTTTGAAGAGACTAAAATTCCCGATTTTCTGCTTTTTTCAATTGCATTTCATTTGAACCTATCTCCTTTCCAGAGTGTTTGTAAGCCTTTCTTTTGGGATCCGCAAGATTCCTTTTCCCTTCCCGAAAGGATATGAAATTTCCTTTCGGGAAGGGATAAGGAATCTTGCGATTTCAATGGGGACCAATAGAGGAATCTTTGGTGCATGTCCCTGCACTTGATGGCAGGCCATGCCTTTTGATGGCTTTGACTTTGGGAAAGATTTTTTTCTCTTTTTGGTTGTTTTCTGAAGTGTTCATGCCATGTCCCTCATGTCTTGCCCCCTAAGTTCTGTCTTCCTCCTTGACTTTTTCCCCTGATTTTGCAACATCTGTGAGCTTGGTTTTGGCATCTTTTGGTCCTTTGCACTGCACCTGATATAAAGCCAGGCCATTTTCTTAGAATCACTAACTTACCCAAATTTCCTTTTTTTCTCCTAGAAATTGAATTCCTTTCATGTTGTCTCCATTCCAGCGTGTTTGTAGGTCCTTCTTTTCTGTTTTGGCCTTCAGTGGGGATCAATTTTGGCAAGCTTTGCTGCATGTGCCTGCCCTTGCTGGCGTATGGCCTGCCTGCATTTTGATGGCTTTGACTTTGTGAAAGATTTTTTCTTTTTTTTTTTTTTATTATTTCAAGTATTCATGCCATGTCCCTCATATCTTGCCCCCTAAGCTGTGTCTTCCTCTTTGACTTTTTCCCCTGCTTTTGCAACATCTGTGAGCTTAGTTTTGGCACCTTTTGTTCCTTTGCAATGCACCTGATAAACTGCCAGGCCATTTTCTTAGAGTCACTAAATTTCCCAAATTTTCTTTTTTTCTCCTCCAATTGCAATTCCTTTGATGTTGACTCTTTTCCAGCGTGTTTGTAGGTCCTTCTTTTCTGTTTTGCCTTCAGTGGGGATCAATTTTGGCATGCTTTGCTTCATGTGCCGGCCCATGGTGGCGTTGCAACATCTGTGAGCTTAGTTTTGGCACCTTTTGGTCCTTTGCAACGCAGCTGATTTCCTCACAGCCTATTTTTTGAAGAGACTAAATTTCCCAAATTTCTGCTTTTTTCAATTGCATTTCATTTGAACCTATCTCCTTTCCAGAGTGTTTGTAAGCCTTTTTTTTGGGATTCGCAAGATTCCTTTTCCCTTCCCGAAAGGAAATGAAAAGGAATCTTGCGATTTCAATGGGGACCAATAGAGGCACCTTTGGTGCATGTCCCTGCACTTGATGGCACGCCATGCCTTTTGATGGCTTTGACTTTGGGAAAGAGTTTTTTCTTTTTTTGGTTGTTTTCTGAAGTGTTCATGCCATGCCCCTCAAATCTTGGCCCTTAAGTTCTGTCTTCCTCCTTGACTTTTTCCCCTGCTTTTGCAACATCTGTGAGCTTATTTTTTGCATCTTTTGGTCCTTTGCACTGCACCTGATATAAACCCAGGCCATTTTCTTAGAGTCACTAAATTTCCCAAATTTTCTTTTTTTCTCCTCCAATTGCAATTCCTTTGATGTTGTCTCCATTCCAGCGTGTTTGTAAGTCCTTCTTTTCTGTTTTGGCCTTCAGTGGGGATCAATTTTGGCAAGCTTTGCTGCATGTGCCTGCCCTTGCTGGCGTATGGCCTGCCTGCATTTTGATGGCTTTGACTTTTGGAAAGATTTTTTCTTTTTTTTTTTTTTATTATTTTAAGTATTCATGCCATGTCCCTCATATCTTGCCCCCTAAGTTGTGTCTTCCTCCTTGACTTTTTCCCCTGCTTTTGCAACATCTGTGAGCTTAGTTTTGGCACCTTTTGGTCCTTTGCAATGCAGCTGATGTCCTCACAGCCTATTTTTTGTAGAGACTAAAATTCCCGATTTCCTGCTTTTTTTCAATTGCATTTCATTTGAACCTATCTCTTTCCAGAGTGTTTGTAAGCCTTTCTTTTGGGATCCGCAAGATTCCTTTTCCCTTCCCGAAAGGATATGAAATTTCCTTTCGGGAAGGGAAAAGGAATCTTGCGATTTCAATGGGGACCAATAGAGGAATCTTTGGGGCATGTCCCTGCACTTGATGGCAGGCCATGCCTTTTGATGGCTTTGACTTTGGGAAAGATTTTTTCTTTTTTTGGTTGTTTTCTGAAGTGTTCATGCCATGTCCCTCATATCTTGTCCCCTAAGTTCTGTCTTCCTCCTTGACTTTTTCCCCTGCTTTTGCAACATCTGTGAGCTTAGTTTTGGCACCTTTTGGTCCTTTGCACTGCACCTGATAAAACCCCAGGCCATTTTCTTAGAGTCAGTAAATTTCCCAAATTTTCTTTTTTTCTCCTCCAATTGCAATTCCTTTGATGTTGACTCCTTTCCAGCGTGTTTGTAGGTCCTTCTTTTCTGTTTTGGCCTTCAGTGGGGATCAGTGTTGGCAAGCTTTGCTGCATGTGCCTGCCCTTGGTGGCGTATGGCCTGCCTGCATTTTGATGGCTTTGACTTTGGGAAAGATTTTTTCTTTTTTTTTTTTTTTATTATTTTAAGTATTCATGCCATGTCCCTCATATCTTGCCCCCTAAGTTGTGTCTTCCTCCTTGACTTTTTCCCCTGCTTTTGTAACATCTGTGAGCTTAGTTTTGGCATCTTTTGGTCCTTTGCACTGCACCTGATATAAACCCAGGCCATTTTCTTAGAGTCACTAAATTTCCCAAATTTTCTTTTTTTCTCCTCCAATTGCAATTCCTTTGATGTTGACTCCTTTCCAGCGTGTTTGTAGGTCCTTCTTTTCTGTTTTGGCCTTCAGTGGGGATCAATTTTGGCAAGCTTTGCTGCATGTGCCTGCCCTTGGTGGCGTATGGCCTGCCTGCATTTTGGTGGCTTTGACTTTGGGAAAGATTTTTTCATTTTTTTATTTTTTATTATTGTAAATATTCAGGCCGTGTCCCTCATATCTTGCCCCCTAAGTTGTGTCTTCCTCCTTGACTTTTTCCCCTGCTTCTGCAACATCTGTGAGCTTAGTTTTGGCATCTTTTGGTCCTTTGCACTGCACCTGATGTAAACCTAGGCCATTTTCTTAGAGTCACTAAATTTCCCAAATTTTCTTCTTATCTCCTCCAATTGCAATTCCTTTGATGTTGACTCCTTTCCAGCGTGTTTGTAGGTCCTTCTTTTCTGTTTTGGCCTTCAGTGGGGATCAGTTTTGGCAAGCTTTGCTCCATGTGCCTGCCGTTGGTGGCGTATGGCCTGCCTGCATTTTGATGGCTTTGACTTTGGGAAAGATATTTATTTTTTTTTTTTTTTATTATTGTAAGTATTCATGCCATGTCCCTCATATCTTGCTCCCTAAGTTGTGTCTTCCTCCTTGACTTTTTCCCCTGCTTTTGCAACATCTGTGAGCTTAGTTTTGGCATCTTTTGGTCCTTTGCACTGCACCTGCTAAAACCCCAGGCCATTTTCTTAGAGTCACTAAATTTCCCAAATTTTCTTTTTTTCTCCTCCAATTGCAATTCCTTTGATGTTGACTCCTTTCCAGCGTGTTTGTAGGTCTTCTTTTCTGTTTTGGCCTTCAGTGGGGATCAATGTTGGCAAGCTTTGCTGCATGTGCCTGCCCTTGGTGGCGTATGGCCTGCCTGCATTTTGACGGCTTTGACTTTGGGAAAGATTTTTTCTTTTTTTTTTTTTTATTATTTTAAGTATTCATGCCATGTCCCTCATATCTTGCCCCCTATGTTGTGTATTCCTCCTTGACTATTTTACACTGCTTTTGCAACATCTGTGAGCTTAGTTTTGGCATCTTTTGGTCCTTTGCACTGCACCTGATTTCCTCACAGCATTTTTTTTGAAGAGACTAAAATTCCCGATTTTCTGCTTTTTTCAATTGCATTTCATTTGAACCTATCTCCTTTCCAGAGTGTTTGTAAGCCTTTCTTTTGGGATCCGTAAGATTCCTTTTCCCTTCCCGAAAGGATATGAAATTTCCTTTCGGGAAGGGATAAGGAATCTTGCGATTTCAATGGGGACCAATAGAGGAATCTTTGGTGCATGTCCCTGCACTTGATGGCAGGCCATGCCTTTTGATGGCTTTGACTTTGGGAAAGATTTTTTTCTCTTTTTGGTTGTTTTCTGAAGTGTTCATGCCATGTCCCTCATGTCTTGCCCCCTAAGTTCTGTCTTCCTCCTTGACTTTTTCCCCTGATTTTGCAACATCTGTGAGCTTGGTTTTGGCATCTTTTGGTCCTTTGCACTGCACCTGATATAAAGCCAGGCCATTTTCTTAGAATCACTAACTTACCCAAATTTCCTTTTTTTCTCCTAGAAATTGAATTCCTTTCATGTTGTCTCCATTCCAGCGTGTTTGTAGGTCCTTCTTTTCTGTTTTGGCCTTCAGTGGGGATCAATTTTGGCAAGCTTTGCTGCATGTGCCTGCCCTTGCTGGCGTATGGCCTGCCTGCATTTTGATGGCTTTGACTTTGTGAAAGATTTTTTCTTTTTTTTTTTTTTATTATTTCAAGTATTCATGCCATGTCCCTCATATCTTGCCCCCTAAGCTGTGTCTTCCTCTTTGACTTTTTCCCCTGCTTTTGCAACATCTGTGAGCTTAGTTTTGGCACCTTTTGTTCCTTTGCAATGGACCTGATAAACTGCCAGGCCATTTTCTTAGAGTCACTAAATTTCCCAAATTTTCTTTTTTTCTCCTCCAATTGCAATTCCTTTGATGTTGACTCTTTTCCAGCGTGTTTGTAGGTCCTTCTTTTCTGTTTTGCCTTCAGTGGGGATCAATTTTGGCATGCTTTGCTTCATGTGCCGGCCCATGGTGGCGTTGCAACATCTGTGAGCTTAGTTTTGGCACCTTTTGGTCCTTTGCAACGCAGCTGATTTCCTCACAGCCTATTTTTTGAAGAGACTAAATTTACCAAATTTCTGCTTTTTTCAATTGCATTTCATTTGAACCTATCTCCTTTCCAGAGTGTTTGTAAGCCTTTTTTTTGGGATTCGCAAGATTCCTTTTCCCTTCCCGAAAGGAAATGAAAAGGAATCTTGCGATTTCAATGGGGACCAATAGAGGCACCTTTGGAGCATGTCCCTGCACTTGATGGCACGCCATGCCTTTTGATGGCTTTGACTTTGGGAAAGAGTTTTTTCTTTTTTTGGTTGTTTTCTGAAGTGTTCATGCCATGCCCCTCAAATCTTGGCCCTTAAGTTCTGTCTTCCTCCTTGACTTTTTCCCCTGCTTTTGCAACATCTGTGAGCTTATTTTTTGCATCTTTTGGTCCTTTGCACTGCACCTGATATAAACCCAGGCCATTTTCTTAGAGTCACTAAATTTCCCAAATTTTCTTTTTTTCTCCTCCAATTGCAATTCCTTTGATGTTGTCTCCATTCCAGCGTGTTTGTAAGTCCTTCTTTTCTGTTTTGGCCTTCAGTGGGGATCAATTTTGGCAAGCTTTGCTGCATGTGCCTGCCCTTGCTGGCGTATGGCCTGCCTGCATTTTGATGGCTTTGACTTTTGGAAAGATTTTTTCTTTTTTTTTTTTTTATTATTTTAAGTATTCATGCCATGTCCCTCATATCTTGCCCCCTAAGTTGTGTCTTCCTCCTTGACTTTTTCCCCTGCTTTTGCAACATCTGTGAGCTTAGTTTTGGCACCTTTTGGTCCTTTGCAATGCAGCTGATGTCCTCACAGCCTATTTTTTGTAGAGACTAATATTCCCGATTTCCTGCTTTTTTTCAATTGCATTTCATTTGAACCTATCTCTTTCCAGAGTGTTTGTAAGCCTTTCTTTTGGGATCCGCAAGATTTTCCCTTCCCGAAAGGATATGAAATTTCCTTTCGGGAAGGGAAAAGGAATCTTGCGATTTCAATGGGGACCAATAGAGGAATCTTTGGGGCATGTCCCTGCACTTGATGGCAGGCCATGCCTTTTGATGGCTTTGACTTTGGGAAAGATTTTTTCTTTTTTTTGGTTGTTTTCTGAAGTGTTCATGCCATGTTCCCTCATATCTTGTCCCCTAAGTTCTGTCTTCCTCCTTGACTTTTTCCCCTGCTTTTGCAACATCTGTGAGCTTAGTTTTGGCACCTTTTGGTCCTTTGCACTGCACCTGATAAAACCCCAGGCCATTTTCTTAGAGTCAGTAAATTTCCCAAATTTTCTTTTTTTCTCCTCCAATTGCAATTCCTTTGATGTTGACTCCTTTCCAGCGTGTTTGTAGGTCCTTCTTTTCTGTTTTGGCCTTCAGTGGGGATCAGTGTTGGCAAGCTTTGCTGCATGTGCCTGCCCTTGGTGGCGTATGGCCTGCCTGCATTTTGATGGCTTTGACTTTGGGAAAGATTTTTTCTTTTTTTTTTTTTTTATTATTTTAAGTATTCATGCCATGTCCCTCATATCTTGCCCCCTAAGTTGTGTCTTCCTCCTTGACTTTTTCCCCTGCTTTTGTAACATCTGTGAGCTTAGTTTTGGCATCTTTTGGTCCTTTGCACTGCACCTGATATAAACCCAGGCCATTTTCTTAGAGTCACTAAATTTCCCAAATTTTCTTTTTTTCTCCTCCAATTGCAATTCCTTTGATGTTGACTCCTTTCCAGCGTGTTTGTAGGTCCTTCTTTTCTGTTTTGGCCTTCAGTGGGATCAATTTTGGCAAGCTTTGCTGCATGTGCCTGCCCTTGGTGGCGTATGGCCTGCCTGCATTTTGGTGGCTTTGACTTTGGGAAAGATTTTTTCCTTTTTTTATTTTTTATTATTGTAAATATTCAGGCCGTGTCCCTCATATCTTGCCCCCTAAGTTGTGTCTTCCTCCTTGACTTTTTCCCCTGCTTCTGCAACATCTGTGAGCTTAGTTTTGGCATCTTTTGGTCCTTTGCACTGCACCTGATGTAAACCTAGGCCATTTTCTTAGAGTCACTAAATTTCCCAAATTTTCTTCTTATCTCCTCCAATTGCAATTCCTTTGATGTTGACTCCTTTCCAGCGTGTTTGTAGGTCCTTCTTTTCTGTTTTGGCCTTCAGTGGGGATCAGTTTTGGCAAGCTTTGCTCCATGTGCCTGCCGTTGGTGGCGTATGGCCTGCCTGCATTTTGATGGCTTTGACTTTGGGAAAGATATTTAGTTTTTTTTTTTTTTATTATTGTAAGTATTCATGCCATGTCCCTCATATCTTGCTCCCTAAGTTGTGTCTTCCTCCTTGACTTTTTCCCCTGCTTTTGCAACATCTGTGAGCTTAGTTTTGGCATCTTTTGGTCCTTTGCACTGCACCTGATATAAACCCCAAGGCCATTTTCTTAGAGTCACTAAATTTCCCCAAATTTTCTTTTTTTCTCCTCCAATTGCAATTCCTTTGATGTTGACTCCTTTCCAGCGTGTTTGTAGGTCTTCTTTTCTGTTTTGGCCTTCAGTGGGGATCAATGTTGGCAAGCTTTGCTGCATGTGCCTGCCCTTGGTGGCGTATGGCCTGCCTGCATTTTGGTGGCTTTGACTTTGGGTAAGGTTTTTTTCTTATTCTTTTTTTTATTATTTTAAGTATTCATGCCATGTCCCTCATATCTTGCCCCCTAAGTTTTGTCTCCCTCCTTGACTTTTTCCCCTGCTTTTGCAACATCTGTGAGCTTAGTTTTGGCATCTTTTGGTCCTTTGCAATGCAGCTGATTTCCTCACAGCCTATTTTTTTGAAGAGACAAAAATTTCCGATTTTATGCTTTTTTCAATTGCATTTCATTTGAACCTATCTCCTTTCCAGAGTGTTTGTAAGCCTTTCTTTTGGGATTCGCAAGATTCCTTTTCCCTTCCCGAAAGGAAGTTTCATTTCCTTTTGGGAAGGGAAAAGGAATCTTGCGATTTCAGTGGGGACCAGTAGGGGAATCTTTGGTGCATGTCCCTGCACTTGATGGCACGCCATGCCTTTTGATGGCTTTGACTTTGGGAAAGATTTTTTTCTTTTTTTGGTTGTTTTCTGAAGTGTTCATGCCATGTCCCTCATATATTGCCCCCTAAGTTGTGTCTTCCTCCTTGACTTTTTCCCCTGCTTTTGCAACATCTGTGAGCTTAGTTTTGGCATCTTTTGGTCCTTTGCAATGCACCTGATAAAACCCCAGGGCCATTTTCTTAGAGTCACTAAATTTCCCAAATTTTCTTTTTTTCTCCTCCAATTGCAATTCCTTTGATGTTGACTCCTTTCCAGCGTGTTTGTAGGTCCTTCTTTTCTGTTTTGCCTTCAGTGGGGATCAATTTTGGCAAGCTTTGCTTCATGTGCCGGCCCTTGGTGGCTTTGCAACATCTGTGAGCTTAGTTTTGGCACCTTTTGTTCCTTTGCAATGCAGCTGATTTCCTCACAGCCTATTTTTTGAAGAGACTAAATTTCCCAAATTTCTGCTTTTTTCAATTGCATTTCATTTGAACCTATCTCTTTCCAGAGTGTTTGTAAGCCTTTCTTTTGGGATTCGCAAGTTTCCTTTTCCCTTCCCGAAAGGAAATGAAAATTCCTTTCGGGAAGGGAAAAGGGATCTTGCGATTTCAATGGGGACCAATAGAGGAATCTTTGGTGCATGTCCCTGCACTTGATGGCAGGCAATGCCTTTTGATGGCTTTGACTTTGGGAACGATTTTTTTCTTTTTTTGGTTGTTTTCTGAAGTGTTCATGCCATGCCCCTCAAATCTTGGCCCTTATGTTGTGTCTTCCTCCTTGACTTTTTCCCCTGCTTTTGCAACATCTGTGAGCTTAGTTTTTGCATCTTTTGGTCCTTTGCACTGCACCTGATATAAACCCAGGCCATTTTCTTAGAGTCACTAAATTTCCCAAATTTTCTTTTTTTTCTCCTCCAATTGCAATTCCTTTGATGTTGACTCCATTCCAGCGTGTTTGTAAGTCCTTCTTTTCTGTTTTGGCCTTCAGTGGGGATCAATGTTGGCAAGCTTTGCTGCATGTGCCTTCACTTACTGGCGTATTGCCTGCCTGCATTTTGATGGCTTTGACTTTTGGAAAGATTTTTTCTTTTTTTATTTTATTCTTTTAAGTATTCATGCCATGTCCCCTCATATCTTGCCCCCTAAGTTGTGTCTTCCTCCTTGACTTTTTCCCCTGCTTTTGCAACATCTGTGAGCTTAGTTTTGGCATCTTTTGGTCCTTTGCACTGCACCTGATAAAACCCCAGGCCACATTCTAAGAGTCATTAAATTTTCCCTAATTTTCATTTTTTCTCCTCCAATTGCAATTCCTTTGATGGTGTCTCCATTCCAGCGTGTTTGTAAGTCCTTCTTTTCTGTTTTGGCCTTCAGTGGGGATCAGTTTTGCCAAGATTTGCTGCATGTGCCTGCCCTTGGTGGCGTATGGCCTGCCTGCATTTTGATGGCTTTGACTTTGGGAAAGATTTTTTCTGTTTTATTTTTAATTATTTTAAGTATTCATGCCATGTCCCTCATATCTTGCCCCCCTAAGTTGTGTCTTCCTCCTTGACTTTTTCCCCTGCTTTTGCAACATCTGTGAGCTTAGTTTTGGCATCTTTTGGTCCTTTGCACTGCACCTGATATAAACACAGGCCATTTTCTTAGAGTCACTAAATTTCCCAAATTTTTTTTTTTCCCCTCCAATTGCAATTCCTTTGATGCTGTCTCCATTCCAGTGTGTTTGTAGGTCCTTCTTTTCTGTTTTGGCCTTCAGTGGGGATCAATTTTGGCAAGCTTTGCTGCATGTGCCGGCACTTGCTGGCGTATGGCCTGCCTGCGTTTTGACGGCTGTGGCTTTGGGAAAGATTTTTTCTTTTTTTTTTTTTTATTATTTTAAGTATTCATGCCATGTCCCTCATATGTTGCCCCCTATGTTGTGTATTCCTCCTTGACTATTTTACCCTGCTTTTGCAACATCTGTGAGCTTAGTTTTGGCATCTTTTGGTCCTTTGCACTGCACCTGATATAAACACAGGCTATTTTCTTAGAGTTACTAAATTTCCCCAAATTTTCTTTTTTTCACCTCCAATTGCAATTCCTTTGATGTTGACTTCTTTCCAGCGTGTTTGTAGTTCCTTCTTTTCTGTTTTGGCCTTCAGTGGGGATCAATTTTGGCAAGCTTTGCTGCATGTGCCTGCCCTTGCTGGTGTATGGCCTCCCTGCATTTTGATGGCTTTGACTTTGGGAAAGATTTTTTCTTTTTTTTTTTTTTTTTATTATTTTAAGTATTCATGCCATGTGCCTCATATCTTGCCCCCTAAGCTGTGTCTTCCTCCTTGACTTTTTCCCCTGCTTTTGCAACATCTGTGAGCTTAGTTTTGGCACCTTTTGTTCCTTTGCAATGCACCTGATAAAAACCCAGGCCATTTTCTTAGAGTCACTATATTTTCCAAATTTTCTTTTTTTCTCCTCCAATTGCAATTCGTTTGATGTTGACTCCTTTCCAGCGTGTTTGTAGGTCCTTCTTTTCTGTTTTGCCTTCAGTGGGGATCAATTTTGGCAAGCTTTGCTTCATGTGCCGGCCCTTGGTGGCGTTAAAACATCTGTGAGCTTAGTTTTGGCACCTTTTGTTCCTTTGCAATGCAGCTGATTTCCTCACAGCCTATTTTTTGAAGAGACTAAATTTCCGAAATTTCTGCTTTTTTCAATTGCATTTCATTTGAACCTATCTCCTTTCCAGAGTGTTTGTAAGCCTTTCTTTTGGGATTCGCAAGATTCCTTTTCCCTTCCCGAAAGCAAATTTCATTTCCTTTCGGGAAGGGATAAGGAATCTAGCGATTTCAATGGGGACCAATAGAGGAATCTTTGGTGCATGTCCCTGCACTTGATGGCAGGCCATGCCTTTTGATGGCTTTGACTTTGGGAAAGATTTTTTTCTCTTTTCGGTTCTTTTCTGAAGTGTTCATGCCATGTCCGTCATATCTTGCCCCCTAAGTTGTGTCTTCCTCCTTGACTTTTTCCCCTGCTTTTGCAACATCTGTGAGCTTAGTTTTGGCACCTTTTGGTCCTTTGCACTGCACCTGATATAAACCCAGGCCATTTTCTTAGAATCACTAGCTTACCCAAATTTTCTTTTTTTCTCATAGAAATTGTATTCCTTTCATGTTGTCTCCATTCCAGCGTGTTTGTAAGTCCTTCTTTTCTGTTTTGGCCTTCAGTGGGGATCAATTTTGGCAAGCTTTGCTGCATGTGCCTGCACTTGCTGGCGTATGGCCTGCCTGCATTTTGATGGCTTTGACTTTGGGAAAGATTTTTTTTTTTTTTTTTTTTAATATTTTAAGTATTCATGCCATGCCCCTCACATCTTGCCCCCTAAGTTGTGTCTTCCTCCTTGACTTTTTCCCCTGCTTTTGCAACATCTGTGAGCTTAGTTTTGGCATCTTTTGGTCCTTTGCACTGCACCTGTTAAAAACCCAGGCCATTTTCTTAGAGTCACTGAATTTCCCAAATTTTCTTTTTTTCTCCTCCAATTGCAATTCCTTTGATGTTGACTCCTTTCCAGCGTGTTTGTAGGTCCTTCTTTTCTGTTTTGGCCTTCAGTGGGGATCAATTTTGGCAAGCTTTGCTGCATGTGCCTGCCCTTGGTGGCGTATGGCCTCCCTGCATTTTGATGGCTTTGACTTTGGGAAAGATTTTTTCTTTTTTTTTTTTTTATTATTGTAAGTATTCATGCCATGTCCCTCATATCTTGCCCCCTAAGTTGTGTCTTCCTCCTTGACTTTTTCCCCTGCTTTTGTAACATCTGTGAGCTTAGTTTTGGCACCTTTTGGTCCTTTTCACAGCACCTGATTTCCTCACAGCCTATTCTTTGAAGAGACTAAAATTCCCGATTTTCTGCTTTTTTCAATTGCATTTCATTTGAACCTATCTCCTTTCCAGAGTGTTTGTAAGCCTTTCTTTTGGGATCCGCAAGATTCCTTTTCCCTTCCCGAAAGGAAATTTCATTTCCTTTCGGGAACGGATAAGGAATCTTGCGATTTCAATGGGGACCAATAGAGGAATCTTTGGTGCATGTCCCTGCACTTGATGGCAGGCCATGCCTTTTGATGGCTTTGACTTTGGGAAAGATTTTTTTCTCTTTTCGGTTCTTTTCTGAAATGTTCATGCCATGTCCCTCATATCTTGCCCCCTAAGTTCTGTCTTCCTCCTTGACTTTTTCCCCTGCTTTTGCAACATCTGTGAGCTTAGTTTTGGCATCTTTTGGTCCTTTGCAATGCACCTGATAAAACCCCAGGCCATTTTCTTAGAGTCACTAAATTTCCCAAATTTTCTTTTTTTCTCCTCCAATTGCAATTCCTTTGATGTTGACTCCTTTCCAGCGTGTTTGTAGGTCCTTCCTTTCTCTTTTGGCCTTCAGTTGGGATCAATTTTGGCAAGCTTTGCTGCATGTGCCAGCCCTTGGTGGCGTATGGCCTGCCTGCATTTTGACGGCTTTGACTTTGGGAAAGATTTTTTCTTTTTTATTTTTTAATATTTTAAGTATTCATGCCATGTCCCTCACATCTTGCCCCCTAAGCTGTGTCTTCCTCCTTGACTTTTTCCCCTGCTTTTGCAACATCTGTGAGCTTAGTTTTGGCATCTTTTGGTCCTTTGCACTGCACCTGATATAAACCCAGGCCATTTTCTTAGAGTCACTAAATTTCCCAAAATTTCTTTTTTTCTCCTCCAATTGCAATTCCTTTGATGTTGACTCCTTTCCAGCGTGTTTGTCGGTCCTTCTTTTCTGTTTTGCCTTCAGTGGGGATCAATTTTGGCAAGCTTTGCTTCATGTGCCTGCCCTTGGTGGCGTTGCAATATCTGTGAGCTTAGTTTTGGCACCTTTTGTTCCTTTGCAATGCAGCTGATTTCCTCACAGCCTATTTTTTGAAGAGACTAAATTTCCCAAATTTCTGCTTTTTTTCAATTGCCTTTCATTTGAACCTATCTCCTTTCCAGAGTGTTTGTAAGCCTTTCTTTTGGGATTCGCAAGATTCCTTTTCCCTTCCCGAAAGGAAATGAAAAGGAATCTTGCGATTTCAATGGGGACCAATAGAGGAATCTTTGGTGCATGTCCCTGCACTTGATGGCAGGCCATGCCTTTTGATGGCTTTGACTTTGCGAAAGATTTTTTTCTTTTTTTGGTTGTTTTCTGAAGTGTTCATGCCATGTCCCTCATATCTTGCCCCCTAAGTTGTGTCTTCCTCCTTGACTTTTTCCCCTGCTTTTGCAACATCTGTGAGCTTAGTTTTGGCATCTTTTGGTCCTTTGCACTGCACCTGATAAAACCCAGGCCATTTTCTTAGAATCACTAGCTTACCCAAATTTTCTTTTTTTCTCATAGAAATTGTATTCCTTTCATGTTGTCTCCATTCCAGCGTGTTTGTAAGTCCTTCTTTTCTGTTTTGGCCTTCAGTGGGGATCAATTTTGGCAAGCTTTGCTGCATGTGCCTGCCCTTGGTGGCGTATGACCTGCCTGCATTTTGATGGCTTTGACTTTTGGAAAGATGTTTTCTTTTTTTTTTTTTATTATTTTAAGTATTCATGCCGTGTCCCTCACATCTTGCCCCCTAAGTTGTGTCTTCCTCCTTGACTTTTTCCCCTGCTTTTGCAACATCTGTGAGCTTAGTTTTGGCATCTTTTGGTCCTTTGCACTGCACCTGCTAAAACCCCAGGCCACTTTCTAAGAGTCATTAAATTTCCCAAATTTTTTTTTTTCTCCTCCAATTGAAATTCCTTTGATGGTGTCTCCATTCCAGCGTGTTTGTAAGTCCTTCTTTTCTGTTTTGGCCTTCAGTGGGGATCAATTTTGGCAAGCTTTGCTGCATGTGCCTGCCCTTGGTGGCGTATGGCGTGCCTGCATTTTGATGGCTTTGACTTCGGGAAAGATTTTTTTTTTTTTTTTTTTAATATTTTAAGTATTCATGCCATGTCCCTCACATCTTGCCCCCTAAGTTGTGTCTTCCTCCTTGACTTTTTCCCCTGCTTTTGCAACATCTGTGAGCTTAGTTTTGGCATCTTTTGGTCCTTTGCACTGCACCTGATATAAACCCAGGCCATTTTCTTAGAGTCACTAAATTTCCAAAATTTTCTTTTTTTCTCCTCCAATTGCAATTCCTTTGATGTTGTCTCCTTTCCAGCGTGTTTGTAGGTCCTTCTTTTCTGTTTTGGCCTTCAGTGGGGATCAATTTTGGCAAGCTTTGCTGCATGTGCCAGCCCTTGGTGGCGTATGGCCTGCCTGCATTTTGACGGCTTTGACTTTGGGAAAGATTTTTTCATTTTTTTTTTTTTTATTATTTTAAGTATTCATGC
The DNA here is from genome assembly GCA_021963965.1 of Artemisiospiza belli. Lineage (NCBI taxonomy): Eukaryota > Metazoa > Chordata > Aves > Passeriformes > Passerellidae > Artemisiospiza > Artemisiospiza belli. The sequence goes on from JAKDEW010000494.1 coordinate 143,595, forward strand.
CATGTCCCTCATATCTTGCCCCCTATGTTGTGTATTCCTCCTTGACTATTTTACACTGCTTTTGCAAGATCTGTGAGCTTAGTTTTGGCATCTTTTGGTCCTTTGCACTGCACCTGATTTCCTCACAGCCTTTTTTTTGAAGAGACAAAAATTCCCGATTTTCTGCTTTTTTCAATTGCATTTCATTTGAACCTATCTCCTTTCCAGAGTGTTTGTAAGCCTTTCTTTTGGGATCCGCAAGATTCCTTTTCCCTTCCCGAAAGGATATGAAATTTCCTTTCGGGAAGGGATAAGGAATCTTGCGATTTCAATGGGGACCAATAGAGGAATCTTTGGTGCATGTCCCTGCACTTGATGGCAGGCCATGCCTTTTGATGGCTTTGACTTTGGGAAAGATTTTTTTCTCTTTTTGGTTGTTTTCTGAAGTGTTCATGCCATGTCCCTCATGTCTTGCCCCCTAAGTTCTGTCTTCCTCCTTGACTTTTTCCCCTGCTTTTGCAACATCTGTGAGCTTGGTTTTGGCATCTTTTGGTCCTTTGCACTGCACCTGATATAAAGCCAGGCCATTTTCTTAGAATCACTAACTTACCCAAATTTCCTTTTTTTCTCCTAGAAATTGAATTCCTTTCATGTTGTCTCCATTCCAGCGTGTTTGTAGGTCCTTCTTTTCTGTTTTGGCCTTCAGTGGGGATCAATTTTGGCAAGCTTTGCTGCATGTGCCTGCCCTTGCTGGCGTATGGCCTGCCTGCATTTTGATGGCTTTGACTTTGTGAAAGATTTTTTCTTTTTTTTTTTTTTATTATTTCAAGTATTCATGCCATGTCCCTCATATCTTGCCCCCTAAGCTGTGTCTTCCTCCTTGACTTTTTTCCCCTGCTTTTGCAACATCTGTGAGCTTAGTTTTGGCACCTTTTGTTCCTTTGCAATGCACCTGATAAACTGCCAGGCCATTTTCTTAGAGTCACTAAATTTCCCAAATTTTCTTTTTTTCTCCTCCAATTGCAATTCCTTTGATGTTGACTCTTTTCCAGCGTGTTTGTAGGTCCTTCTTTTCTGTTTTGCCTTCAGTGGGGATCAATTTTGGCATGCTTTGCTTCATGTGCTGGCCCATGGTGGCGTTGCAACATCTGTGAGCTTAGTTTTGGCACCTTTTGGTCCTTTGCAACGCAGCTGATTTCCTCACAGCCTATTTTTTGAAGAGACTAAATTTCCCAAATTTCTGCTTTTTTCAATTGCATTTCATTTGAACCGATCTCCTTTCCAGAGTGTTTGTAAGCCTTTTTTTTGGGATTCGCAAGATTCCTTTTCCCTTCCCGAAAGGAAATGAAAAGGAATCTTGCGATTTCAATGGGGACCAATAGAGGCATCTTTGGTGCATGTCCCTGCACTTGATGGCACGCCATGCCTTTTGATGGCTTTGACTTTGGGAAAGAGTTTTTTCTTTTTTTGGTTGTTTTCTGAAGTGTTCATGCCATGCCCCTCAAATCTTGGCCCTTAAGTTCTGTCTTCCTCCTTGACTTTTTCCCCTGCTTTTGCAACATCTGTGAGCTTATTTTTTGCATCTTTTGGTCCTTTGCACTGCACCTGATATAAACCCAGGCCATTTTCTTAGAGTCACTAAATTTCCCAAATTTTCTTTTTTTCTCCTCCAATTGCAATTCCTTTGATGTTGTCTCCATTCCAGCGTGTTTGTAAGTCCTTCTTTTCTGTTTTGGCCTTCAGTGGGGATCAATTTTGGCAAGCTTTGCTGCATGTGCCTGCCCTTGCTGGCGTATGGCCTGCCTGCATTTTGATGGCTTTGACTTTTGGAAAGATTTTTTCTTTTTTTTTTTTTTTATTATTTTAAGTATTCATGCCATGTCCCTCATATCTTGCCCCCTAAGTTGTGTCTTCCTCCTTGACTTTTTCCCCTGCTTTTGCAACATCTGTGAGCTTAGTTTTGGCACCTTTTGGTCCTTTGCAATGCAGCTGATTTCCTCACAGCCTATTTTTTGAAGAGACTAAAATTCCCGATTTCCTGCTTTTTTTCAATTGCATTTCATTTGAACCTATCTCTTTCCAGAGTGTTTGTAAGCCTTTCTTTTGGGATCCGCAAGATTCCTTTTCCCTTCCCGAAAGGATATGAAATTTCCTTTCGGGAAGGGAAAAGGAATCTTGCGATTTCAATGGGGACCAATAGAGGAATCTTTGGGGCATGTCCCTGCACTTGATGGCAGGCCATGCCTTTTGATGGCTTTGACTTTGGGAAAGATTTTTTCTTTTTTTGGTTGTTTTCTGAAGTGTTCATGCCATGTCCCTCATATCTTGCCCCCTAAGTTGTGTCTTCCTCCTTGACTTTTTCCCCTGCTTTTGCAACATCTGTGAGCTTAGTTTTGGCATCTTTTGGTCCTTTGCAATGCAGCTGATTTCCTCACAGCCTATTTTTTGAAGAGACAAAATTTTCCGATTTTATGCTTTTTTCAATTGCATTTCATTTGAACCTATCTCCTTTCCAGAGTGTTTGTAAGCCTTTCTTTTGGGATTCGCAAGATTCCTTTTCCCTTCCCGAAAGGAAGTTTCATTTCCTTTTGGGAAGGGAAAAGGAATCTTGCGATTTCAGTGGGGACCAGTAGGGGAATCTTTGGTGCATGTCCCTGCACTTGATGGCACGCCATGCCTTTTGATGGCTTTGACTTTGGGAAAGATTTTTTTCTTTTTTTGGTTGTTTTCTGAAGTGTTCATGCCATGTCCCTCATATCTTGCCCCCTAAGTTGTGTCTTCCTCCTTGACTTTTTCCCCTGCTTTTGCAACATCTGTGAGCTTAGTTTTGGCATCTTTTGGTCCTTTGCACTGCACCTGAAAAAACCCCAGGCCACTTTCTAAGAGTCATTAAATTTCCCTAATATTCATTTTTCTCGTCCAATTGCAATTCCTTTGATGGTGTCTCCATTCCAGCGTGTTTGTAAGTCCTTCTTTTATGTTTTGGCCTTCAGTGGGGATCAATTTTGGCAAGCTTTGCTGCATGTGCCTGCCCTTGGTGGCGTATGGCCTGCCTGCATTTTGATGGCTTTGACTTTGGGAAAGATTTTTTCTTTTTTTTTTTTTTATTATTTTAAGTATTCATGCCATGTCCCTCATATCTTGCCCCCTAAGTTGTGTCTTCCTCCTTGACTTTTTCCCCTGCTTTTGCAACATCTGTGAGCTTAGTTTTGGCATCTTTTGGTCCTTTGCAATGCACCTGATAAAACCCCAGGCCATTTTCTTAGAGTCACTAAATTTCCCAAATTTTCTTTTTTTCTCCTCCAATTGCAATTCCTTTGATGTTGACTCCTTTCCAGCGTGTTTGTAGGTCCTTCTTTTCTGTTTTGCCTTCAGTGGGGATCAATTTTGGCAAGCTTTGCTTCATGTGCCGGCCCTTGGTGGCTTTGCAACATCTGTGAGCTTAGTTTTGGCACCTTTTGGTCCTTTGCAATGCAGCTGATTTCCTCACAGCCTATTTTTTGAAGAGACTAAATTTCCCAAATTTCTGCTTTTTTCAATTGCATTTCATTTGAACCTATCTCTTTCCAGAGTGTTTGTAAGCCTTTCTTTTGGGATTCGCAAGTTTCCTTTTCCCTTCCCGAAAGGAAATGAAAATTCCTTTCGGGAAGGGAAAAGGGATCTTGCGATTTCAATGGGGACCAATAGAGGAATCTTTGGTGCATGTCCCTGCACTTGATGGCAGGCCATGCCTTTTGATGGCTTTGACTTTGGGAACGATTTTTTTCTTTTTTTGGTTGTTTTCTGAAGTGTTCATGCCATGCCCCTCAAATCTTGGCCCCTAAGTTGTGTCTTCCTCCTTGACTATTTTACCCTGCTTTTGCAACATCTGTGAGCTTAGTTTTTGCATCTTTTGGTCCTTTGCACTGCACCTGATATAAACCCAGGCCATTTTCTTAGAGTCACTAAATTTCCCAAATTTTCTTTTTTTCTCCTCCAATTGCAATTCCTTTGATGTTGACTCCATTCCAGCGTGTTTGTAAGTCCTTCTTTTCTGTTTTGGCCTTCAGTGGGGATCAATGTTGGCAAGCTTTGCTGCATGTGCCTTCACTTACTGGCGTATTGCCTGCCTGCATTTTGATGGCTTTGACTTTTGGAAAGATTTTTTCTTTTTTTCTTTTATTATTTTAAGTATTCATGCCATGTCCCTCATATCTTGCCCCCTAAGTTGTGTCTTCCTCCTTGACTTTTTCCCCTGCTTTTGCAACATCTGTGAGCTTAGTTTTGGCATCTTTTGGTCCTTTGCACTGCACCTGATAAAACCCCAGGCCACATTCTAAGAGTCATTAAATTTTCCCTAATTTTCATTTTTCTCCTCCAATTGCAATTCCTTTGATGGTGTCTCCATTCCAGCGTGTTTGTAAGTCCTTCTTTTCTGTTTTGGCCTTCAGTGGGGATCAATTTTGCCAAGATTTGCTGCATGTGCCTGCCCTTGGTGGCGTATGGCCTGCCTGCATTTTGATGGCTTTGACTTTGGGAAAGATTTTTTCTGTTTTATTTTTAATTATTTTAAGTATTCATGCCATGTCCCTCATATCTTGCCCCCTAAGTTGTGTCTTCCTCCTTGACTTTTTCCCCTGCTTTTGCAACATCTGTGAGCTTAGTTTTGGCATCTTTTGGTCCTTTGCACTGCACCTGATATAAACACAGGCCATTTTCTTAGAGTCACTAAATTTCCCAAATTTTTTTTTTTCCCCTCCAATTGCAATTCCTTTGATGCTGTCTCCATTCCAGTGTGTTTGTAGGTCCTTCTTTTCTGTTTTGGCCTTCAGTGGGGATCAATTTTGGCAAGCTTTGCTGCATGTGCCGGCACTTGCTGGCGTATGGCCTGCCTGCGTTTTGATGGCTGTGGCTTTGGGAAAGATTTTTTCTTTTTTTTTTTTTTATTATTTTAAGTATTCATGCCATGTCCCTCATATGTTGCCCCCTATGTTGTGTATTCCTCCTTGACTATTTTACCCTGCTTTTGCAACATCTGTGAGCTTAGTTTTGGCATCTTTTGGTCCTTTGCACTGCACCTGATATAAACACAGGCTATTTTCTTAGAGTTACTAAATTTCCCAAATTTTCTTTTTTTCACCTCCAATTGCAATTCCTTTGATGTTGACTTCTTTCCAGCGTGTTTGTAGTTCCTTCTTTTCTGTTTTGGCCTTCAGTGGGGATCAATTTTGGCAAGCTTTGCTGCATGTGCCTGCCCTTGCTGGTGTATGGCCTCCCTGCATTTTGATGGCTTTGACTTTGGGAAAGATTTTTTCTTTTTTTTTTTTTTTTTATTATTTTAAGTATTCATGCCATGTCCCTCATATCTTGCCCCCTAAGTTGTGTCTTCCTCCTTGACTTTTTCCCCTGCTTTTGCAACATCTGTGAGCTTAGTTTTGGCATCTTTTGGTCCTTTGCACTGCACCTGCTAAAACCCCAGGCCACTTTCTAAGAGTCATTAAATTTCCCAAATTTTTTTTTTTCTCCTCCAATTGAAATTCCTTTGATGGTGTCTCCATTCCAGCGTGTTTGTAAGTCCTTCTTTTCTGTTTTGGCCTTCAGTGGGGATCAATTTTGGCAAGCTTTGCTGCATGTGCCTGCACTTGCTGGCGTATGGCGTGCCTGCATTTTGATGGCTTTGACTTCGGGAAAGATTTTTTTTTTTTTTTTTTTAATATTTTAAGTATTCATGCCATGTCCCTCACATCTTGCCCCCTAAGTTGTGTCTTCCTCCTTGACTTTTTCCCCTGCTTTTGCAACATCTGTGAGCTTAGTTTTGGCATCTTTTGGTCCTTTGCACTGCACCTGATATAAACCCAGGCCATTTTCTTAGAGTCACTAAATTTCCAAAATTTTCTTTTTTTCTCCTCCAATTGCAATTCCTTTGATGTTGTCTCCTTTCCAGCGTGTTTGTAGGTCCTTCTTTTCTGTTTTGGCCTTCAGTGGGGATCAATTTTGGCAAGCTTTGCTGCATGTGCCAGCCCTTGGTGGCGTATGGCCTGCCTGCATTTTGACGGCTTTGACTTTGGGAAAGATTTTTTCTTTTTTTTTTTTTATTATTTTAAGTATTCATGCCATGTCCCTCATATCTTGCCCCCTATGTTGTGTATTCCTCCTTGACTATTTTACACTGCTTTTGCAACAGCTGTGAGCTTAGTTTTGGCATCTTTTGGTCCTTTGCAATGCACCTGATTTCCTCACAGCCTATTTTTTTGAAGAGACTATAATTCCCGATTTTCTGCTTTTTTCAATTGCATTTCATTTGAACCTATCTCCTTTCCAGAGTGTTTGTAAGCCTTTCTTTTGGGATCCGCAAGATTCCTTTTCCCTTCCCGAAAGGATATGAAATTTCCTTTCGGGAAGGGATAAGGAATCTTGCGATTTCAATGGGGACCAATAGAGGAATCTTTGGTGCATGTCCCTGCACTTGATGGCAGGCCATGCCTTTTGATGGCTTTGACTTTGGGAAAGATTTTTTTCTCTTTTTGGTTGTTTTCTGAAGTGTTCATGCCATGTCCCTCATGTCTTGCCCCCTAAGTTCTGTCTTCCTCCTTGACTTTTTCCCCTGCTTTTGCAACATCTGTGAGCTTGGTTTTGGCATCTTTTGGTCCTTTGCACTGCACCTGATATAAAGCCAGGCCATTTTCTTAGAATCACTAACTTACCCAAATTTCCTTTTTTTCTCCTAGAAATTGAATTCCTTTCATGTTGTCTCCATTCCAGCGTGTTTGTAGGTCCTTCTTTTCTGTTTTGGCCTTCAGTGGGGATCAATTTTGGCAAGCTTTGCTGCATGTGCCTGCCCTTGCTGGCGTATGGCCTGCCTGCATTTTGATGGCTTTGACTTTGTGAAAGATTTTTTCTTTTTTTTTTTTTTATTATTTCAAGTATTCATGCCATGTCCCTCATATCTTGCCCCCTAAGCTGTGTCTTCCTCCTTGACTTTTTCCCCTGCTTTTGCAACATCTGTGAGCTTAGTTTTGGCACCTTTTGTTCCTTTGCAATGCACCTGATAAACTGCCAGGCCATTTTCTTAGAGTCACTAAATTTCCCAAATTTTCTTTTTTTCTCCTCCAATTGCAATTCCTTTGATGTTGACTCTTTTCCAGCGTGTTTGTAGGTCCTTCTTTTCTGTTTTGCCTTCAGTGGGGATCAATTTTGGCATGCTTTGCTTCATGTGCCGGCCCATGGTGGCGTTGCAACATCTGTGAGCTTAGTTTTGGCACCTTTTGGTCCTTTGCAACGCAGCTGATTTCCTCACAGCCTATTTTTTGAAGAGACTAAATTTCCCAAATTTCTGCTTTTTTCAATTGCATTTCATTTGAACCTATCTCCTTTCCAGAGTGTTTGTAAGCCTTTTTTTTGGGATTCGCAAGATTCCTTTTCCCTTCCCGAAAGGAAATGAAAAGGAATCTTGCGATTTCAATGGGGACCAATAGAGGCATCTTTGGTGCATGTCCCTGCACTTGATGGCACGCCATGCCTTTTGATGGCTTTGACTTTGGGAAAGAGTTTTTTCTTTTTTTGGTTGTTTTCTGAAGTGTTCATGCCATGCCCCTCAAATCTTGGCCCTTAAGTTCTGTCCTTCCTCCTTGACTTTTTCCCCTGCTTTTGCAACATCTGTGAGCTTATTTTTTGCATCTTTTGGTCCTTTGCACTGCACCTGATATAAACCCAGGCCATTTTCTTAGAGTCACTAAATTTCCCAAATTTTCTTTTTTTCTCCTCCAATTGCAATTCCTTTGATGTTGTCTCCATTCCAGCGTGTTTGTAAGTCCTTCTTTTCTGTTTTGGCCTTCAGTGGGGATCAATTTTGGCAAGCTTTGCTGCATGTGCCTGCCCTTGCTGGCGTATGGCCTGCCTGCATTTTGATGGCTTTGACTTTTGGAAAGATTTTTTCTTTTTTTTTTTTTTATTATTTTAAGTATTCATGCCATGTCCCTCATATCTTGCCCCCTAAGTTGTGTCTTCCTCCTTGACTTTTTCCCCTGCTTTTGCAACATCTGTGAGCTTAGTTTTGGCACCTTTTGGTCCTTTGCAATGCAGCTGATTTCCTCACAGCCTATTTTTTGTAGAGACTAAAATTCCCGATTTCCTGCTTTTTTTCAATTGCATTTCATTTGAACCTATCTCTTTCCAGAGTGTTTGTAAGCCTTTCTTTTGGGATCCGCAAGATTCCTTTTCCCTTCCCGAAAGGATATGAAATTTCCTTTCGGGAAGGGAAAAGGAATCTTGCGATTTCAATGGGGACCAATAGAGGAATCTTTGGGGCATGTCCCTGCACTTGATGGCAGGCCATGCCTTTTGATGGCTTTGACTTTGGGAAAGATTTTTTCTTTTTTTGGTTGTTTTCTGAAGTGTTCATGCCATGTCCCTCATATCTTGTCCCCTAAGTTCTGTCTTCCTCCTTGACTTTTTCCCCTGCTTTTGCAACATCTGTGAGCTTAGTTTTGGCACCTTTTGGTCCTTTGCACTGCACCTGATAAAACCCCAGGCCATTTTCTTAGAGTCAGTAAATTTCCCAAATTTTCTTTTTTTCTCCTCCAATTGCAATTCCTTTGATGTTGACTCCTTTCCAGCGTGTTTGTAGGTCCTTCTTTTCTGTTTTGGCCTTCAGTGGGGATCAATTTTGGCAAGCTTTGCTGCATGTGCCTGCCCTTGGTGGCGTATGGCCTGCCTGCATTTTGGTGGCTTTGACTTTGGGAAAGATTTTTTCCTTTTTTTATTTTTTATTATTGTAAATATTCAGGCCGTGTCCCTCATATCTTGCCCCCTAAGTTGTGTCTTCCTCCTTGACTTTTTCCCCTGCTTCTGCAACATTTGTGAGCTTAGTTTTGGCATCTTTTGGTCCTTTGCACTGCACCTGATGTAAACCCAGGCCATTTTCTTAGAGTCACTAAATTTCCCAAATTTTCTTCTTATCTCCTCCAATTGCAATTCCTTTGATGTTGACTCCTTTCCAGCGTGTTTGTAGGTCCTTCTTTTCTGTTTTGGCCTTCAGTGGGGATCAGTTTTGGCAAGCTTTGCTCCATGTGCCTGCCGTTGGTGGCGTATGGCCTGCCTGCATTTTGATGGCTTTGACTTTGGGAAAGATATTTAGTTTTTTTTTTTTTTATTATTGTAAGTATTCATGCCATGTCCCTCATATCTTGCTCCCTAAGTTGTGTCTTCCTCCTTGACTTTTTCCCCTGCTTTTGCAACATCTGTGAGCTTAGTTTTGGCATCTTTTGGTCCTTTGCACTGCACCTGATATAAACCCCAGGCCATTTTCTTAGAGTCACTAAATTTCCCAAATTTTCTTTTTTTCTCCTCCAATTGCAATTCCTTTGATGTTGACTCCTTTCCAGCGTGTTTGTAGGTCTTCTTTTCTGTTTTGGCCTTCAGTGGGGATCAATGTTGGCAAGCTTTGCTGCATGTGCCTGCCCTTGGTGGCGTATGGCCTGCCTGCATTTTGGTGGCTTTGACTTTGGGTAAGGTTTTTTTCTTATTCTTTTTTTTATTATTTTAAGTATTCATGCCATGTCCCTCATATCTTGCCCCCTAAGTTGTGTCTTCCTCCTTGACTTTTTCCCCTGCTTTTGCAACATCTGTGAGCTTAGTTTTGGCATCTTTTGGTCCTTTGCAATGCAGCTGATTTCCTCACAGCCTATTTTTTGAAGAGACAAAAATTTCCGATTTTATGCTTTTTTCAATTGCATTTCATTTGAACCTATCTCCTTTCCAGAGTGTTTGTAAGCCTTTCTTTTGGGATTCGCAAGATTCCTTTTCCCTTCCCGAAAGGAAGTTTCATTTCCTTTTGGGAAGGGAAAAGGAATCTTGCGATTTCAGTGGGGACCGGTAGGGGAATCTTTGGTGCATGTCCCTGCACTTGATGGCAGGCCATGCCTTTTGATGGCTTTGACTTTGGGAAAGATTTTTTTCTTTTTTTGGTTGTTTTCTGAAGTGTTCATGCCATGTCCCTCATATCTTGCCCCCTAAGTTGTGTCTTCCTCCTTGACTTTTTCCCCTGCTTTTGCAACATCTGTGAGCTTAGTTTTGGCATCTTTTGGTCCTTTGCACTGCACCTGATAAAACCACAGGCCACTTTCTAAGAGTCATTAAATTTCCCTAATATTCATTTTTCTCGTCCAATTGCAATTCCTTTGATGGTGTCTCCATTCCAGCGTGTTTGTAAGTCCTTCTTTTCTGTTTTGGCCTTCAGTGGGGATCAATTTTGGCAAGCTTTGCTGCATGTGCCTGCCCTTGGTGGCGTATGGCCTGCCTGCATTTTGATGGCTTTGACTTTGGGAAAGATTTTTTCTGTTTTTTTTTTTAATATTGTAAGTATTCATGCCATGTCCCTCATATCTTGCCCCCTAAGTTGTGTCTTCCTCCTTGACTTTTTCCCCTGCTTTTGCAACATCTGTGAGCTTAGTTTTGGCACCTTTTGGTCCTTTGCACTGCAGCTGATATAAACACAGGCCATTTTCTTAGAGTCACTAAATTTCCCAAATTTTCTTTTTTTCTCCTCCAATTGCAATTCCTTTGATGTTGACTCCTTTCCAGGATGTTTGTAGGTCCTTCTATTCTGTTTTGGCCTTCAGTGGGGATCAATTTTGGCAAGCTTTGCTGCATGTGCCTGCCCTTGGTGGCGTATGGCCTGCCTGCATTTTGATGGCTTTGACTTTGGGAAAGATTTTTTCTTTTTTTTTTTTTTTAATATTTTAAGTATTCATGCCATGTCCCTCATATCTTGCCCCCTAAGTTGTGTCTTCCTCCTTGACTTTTTCCCCTGCTTTTGCAACATCTGTGAGCTTAGTTTTGGCATCTTTTGGTCCTTTGCACTGCACCTGATAAAACCCAGGCCATTTTCTTAGAATCACTAGCTTACCCAAATTTTCTTTTTTTCTCATAGAAATTGTATTCCTTTCATGTTGTCTCCATTCCAGCGTGTTTGTAAGTCCTTCTTTTCTGTTTTGGCCTTCAGTGGGGATCAATTTTGGCAAGCTTTGCTGCATGTGCCTGCCCTTGGTGGCGTATGACCTGCCTGCATTTTGATGGCTTTGACTTTTGGAAAGATGTTTTCTTTTTTTTTTTTTTATTATTTTAAGTATTCATGCCATGTCCCTCACATCTTGCCCCCTAAGTTGTGTCTTCCTCCTTGACTTTTTCCCCTGCTTTTGCAACATCTGTGAGCTTAGTTTTGGCATCTTTTGGTCCTTTGCACTGCACCTGATATAAACCCAGGCCATTTTCTTAGAGTCACTAAATTTCCAAAATTTTCTTTTTTTCTCCTCCAATTGCAATTCCTTTGATGTTGTCTCCTTTCCAGCGTGTTTGTAGGTCCTTCTTTTCTGTTTTGGCCTTCAGTGGGGATCAATTTTGGCAAGCTTTGCTGCATGTGCCAGCCCTTGGTGGCGTATGGCCTGCCTGCATTTTGACGGCTTTGACTTTGGAAAGATTTTTTCTTTTTTTTTTTTTTATTATTTTAAGTATTCATGCCATGTCCCTCATATCTTGCCCCCTATGTTGTGTATTCCTCCTTGACTATTTTACACTGCTTTTGCAACAGCTGTGAGCTTAGTTTTGGCATCTTTTGGTCCTTTGCAATGCAGCTGATTTCCTCACAGCCTATTTTTTTGAAGAGACTAAAATTCCCGATTTTCTGCTTTTTTCAATTGCATTTCATTTGAACCTATCTCCTTTCCAGAGTGTTTGTAAGCCTTTCTTTTGGGATCCGCAAGATTCCTTTTCCCTTCCCGAAAGGATATGAAATTTCCTTTCGGGAAGGGATAAGGAATCTTGCGATTTCAATGGGGACCAATAGAGGAATCTTTGGTGCATGTCCCTGCACTTGATGGCAGGCCATGCCTTTTGATGGCTTTGACTTTGGGAAAGATTTTTTTCTCTTTTTGGTTGTTTTCTGAAGTGTTCATGCCATGTCCCTCATGTCTTGCCCCCTAAGTTCTGTCTTCCTCCTTGACTTTTTCCCCTGCTTTTGCAACATCTGTGAGCTTGGTTTTGGCATCTTTTCGTCCTTGCACTGCACCTGATATAAAGCCAGGCCATTTTCTTAGAATCACTAACTTACCCAAATTTCCTTTTTTTCTCCTAGAAATTGAATTCCTTTCATGTTGTCTCCATTCCAGCGTGTTTGTAGGTCCTTCTTTTCTGTTTTGGCCTTCAGTGGGGATCAATTTTGGCAAGCTTTGCTGCATGTGCCTGCCCTTTGCTGGCGTATGGCCTGCCTGCATTTTGATGGCTTTGACTTTGTGAAAGATTTTTTCTTTTTATTTTTTTTATTATTTCAAGTATTCATGCCATGTCCCTCATATCTTGCCCCCTAAGCTGTGTCTTCCTCCTTGACTTTTTCCCCTGCTTTTGCAACATCTGTGAGCTTAGTTTTGGCACCTTTTGTTCCTTTGCAATGCACCTGATAAACTGCCAGGCCATTTTCTTAGAGTCACTAAATTTCCCAAATTTTCTTTTTTTTCTCCTCCAATTGCAATTCCTTTGATGTTGACTCTTTTCCAGCGTGTTTGTAGGTCCTTCTTTTCTGTTTTGCCTTCAGTGGGGATCAATTTTGGCATGCTTTGCTTCATGTGCCGGCCCATGGTGGCGTTGCAACATCTGTGAGCTTAGTTTTGGCACCTTTTGGTCCTTTGCAACGCAGCTGATTTCCTCACAGCCTATTTTTTGAAGAGACTAAATTTCCCAAATTTCTGCTTTTTTCAATTGCATTTCATTTGAACCTATCTCCTTTCCAGAGTGTTTGTAAGCCTTTTTTTTGGGATTCGCAAGATTCCTTTTCCCTTCCCGAAAGGAAATGAAAAGGAATCTTGCGATTTCAATGGGGACCAATAGAGGCACCTTTGGTGCATGTCCCTGCACTTGATGGCACGCCATGCCTTTTGATGGCTTTGACTTTGGGAAAGAGTTTTTTCTTTTTTTGGTTGTTTTCTGAAGTGTTCATGCCATGCCCCTCAAATCTTGGCCCTTAAGTTCTGTCTTCCTCCTTGACTTTTTCCCCTGCTTTTGCAACATCTGTGAGCTTATTTTTTGCATCTTTTGGTCCTTTGCACTGCACCTGATATAAACCCAGGCCATTTTCTTAGAGTCACTAAATTTCCCAAATTTTCTTTTTTTCTCCTCCAATTGCAATTCCTTTGATGTTGTCTCCATTCCAGCGTGTTTGTAAGTCCTTCTTTTCTGTTTTGGCCTTCAGTGGGGATCAATTTTGGCAAGCTTTGCTGCATGTGCCTGCCCTTGCTGGCGTATGGCCTGCCTGCATTTTGATGGCTTTGACTTTTGGAAAGATTTTTTCTTTTTTTTTTTTTTATTATTTTAAGTATTCATGCCATGTCCCTCATATCTTGCCCCCTAAGTTGTGTCTTCCTCCTTGACTTTTTCCCCTGCTTTTGCAACATCTGTGAGCTTAGTTTTGGCACCTTTTGGTCCTTTGCAATGCAGCTGATTTCCTCACAGCCTATTTTTTGTAGAGACTAAAATTCCCGATTTCCTGCTTTTTTTCAATTGCATTTCATTTGAACCTATCTCTTTCCAGAGTGTTTGTAAGCCTTTCTTTTGGGATCCGCAAGATTCCTTTTCCCTTCCCGAAAGGATATGAAATTTCCTTTCGGGAAGGGAAAAGGAATCTTGCGATTTCAATGGGGACCAATAGAGGAATCTTTGGGGCATGTCCCTGCACTTGATGGCAGGCCATGCCTTTTGATGGCTTTGACTTTGGGAAAGATTTTTTCTTTTTTTGGTTGTTTTCTGAAGTGTTCATGCCATGTCCCTCATATCTTGTCCCCTAAGTTCTGTCTTCCTCCTTGACTTTTTCCCCTGCTTTTGCAACATCTGTGAGCTTAGTTTTGGCACCTTTTGGTCCTTTGCACTGCACCTGATAAAACCCCAGGCCATTTTCTTAGAGTCAGTAAATTTCCCAAATTTTCTTTTTTTCTCCTCCAATTGCAATTCCTTTGATGTTGACTCCTTTCCAGCGTGTTTGTAGGTCCTTCTTTTCTGTTTTGGCCTTCAGTGGGGATCAATTTTGGCAAGCTTTGCTGCATGTGCCTGCCCTTGGTGGCGTATGGCCTGCCTGCATTTTGGTGGCTTTGACTTTGGGAAAGATTTTTTCCTTTTTTTATTTTTTATTATTGTAAATATTCAGGCCGTGTCCCTCATATCTTGCCCCCTAAGTTGTGTCTTCCTCCTTGACTTTTTCCCCTGCTTCTGCAACATTTGTGAGCTTAGTTTTGGCATCTTTTGGTCCTTTGCACTGCACCTGATGTAAACCCAGGCCATTTTCTTAGAGTCACTAAATTTCCCAAATTTTCTTCTTATCTCCTCCAATTGCAATTCCTTTGATGTTGACTCCTTTCCAGCGTGTTTGTAGGTCCTTCTTTTCTGTTTTGGCCTTCAGTGGGGATCAGTTTTGGCAAGCTTTGCTCCATGTGCCTGCCGTTGGTGGCGTATGGCCTGCCTGCATTTTGATGGCTTTGACTTTGGGAAAGATATTTAGTTTTTTTTTTTTTTATTATTGTAAGTATTCATGCCATGTCCCTCATATCTTGCTCCCTAAGTTGTGTCTTCCTCCTTGACTTTTTCCCCTGCTTTTGCAACATCTGTGAGCTTAGTTTTGGCATCTTTTGGTCCTTTGCACTGCACCTGATATAAACCCCAGGCCATTTTCTTAGAGTCACTAAATTTCCCAAATTTTCTTTTTTTCTCCTCCAATTGCAATTCCTTTGATGTTGACTCCTTTCCAGCGTGTTTGTAGGTCTTCTTTTCTGTTTTGGCCTTCAGTGGGGATCAATGTTGGCAAGCTTTGCTGCATGTGCCTGCCCTTGGTGGCGTATGGCCTGCCTGCATTTTGGTGGCTTTGACTTTGGGTAAGGTTTTTTTCTTATTCTTTTTTTTATTATTTTAAGTATTCATGCCATGTCCCTCATATCTTGCCCCCTAAGTTGTGTCTTCCTCCTTGACTTTTTCCCCTGCTTTTGCAACATCTGTGAGCTTAGTTTTGGCATCTTTTGGTCCTTTGCAATGCAGCTGATTTCCTCACAGCCTATTTTTTGAAGAGACAAAAATTTCCGATTTTATGCTTTTTTCAATTGCATTTCATTTGAACCTATCTCCTTTCCAGAGTGTTTGTAAGCCTTTCTTTTGGGATTCGCAAGATTCCTTTTCCCTTCCCGAAAGGAAGTTTCATTTCCTTTTGGGAAGGGAAAAGGAATCTTGCGATTTCAGTGGGGACCGGTAGGGGAATCTTTGGTGCATGTCCCTGCACTTGATGGCACGCCATGCCTTTTGATGGCTTTGACTTTGGGAAAGATTTTTTTCTTTTTTTGGTTGTTTTCTGAAGTGTTCATGCCATGTCCCTCATATCTTGCCCCCTAAGTTGTGTCTTCCTCCTTGACTTTTTCCCCTGCTTTTGCAACATCTGTGAGCTTAGTTTTGGCATCTTTTGGTCCTTTGCACTGCACCTGATAAAACCACAGGCCACTTTCTAAGAGTCATTAAATTTCCCTAATATTCATTTTTCTCGTCCAATTGCAATTCCTTTGATGGTGTCTCCATTCCAGCGTGTTTGTAAGTCCTTCTTTTCTGTTTTGGCCTTCAGTGGGGATCAATTTTGGCAAGCTTTGCTGCATGTGCCTGCCCTTGGTGGCGTATGGCCTGCCTGCATTTTGATGGCTTTGACTTTGGGAAAGATTTTTTCTGTTTTTTTTTTTAATATTGTAAGTATTCATGCCATGTCCCTCATATCTTGCCCCCTAAGTTGTGTCTTCCTCCTTGACTTTTTCCCCTGCTTTTGCAACATCTGTGAGCTTAGTTTTGGCACCTTTTGGTCCTTTGCACTGCAGCTGATATAAACACAGGCCATTTTCTTAGAGTCACTAAATTTCCCAAATTTTCTTTTTTTCTCCTCCAATTGCAATTCCTTTGATGTTGACTCCTTTCCAGGATGTTTGTAGGTCCTTCTATTCTGTTTTGGCCTTCAGTGGGGATCAATTTTGGCAAGCTTTGCTGCATGTGCCTGCCCTTGGTGGCGTATGGCCTGCCTGCATTTTGATGGCTTTGACTTTGGGAAAGATTTTTTCTTTTTTTTTTTTTTTAATATTTTAAGTATTCATGCCATGTCCCTCATATCTTGCCCCCTAAGTTGTGTCTTCCTCCTTGACTTTTTCCCCTGCTTTTGCAACATCTGTGAGCTTAGTTTTGGCATCTTTTGGTCCTTTGCAATGCACCTGATAAAACCCCAGGCCATTTTCTTAGAGTCACTAAATTTCCCAAATTTTCTTTTTTTCTCCTCCAATTGCAATTCCTTTGATGTTGACTCCTTTCCAGCGTGTTTGTAGGTCCTTCTTTTCTGTTTTGCCTTCAGTGGGGATCAATTTTGGCAAGCTTTGCTTCATGTGCCGGCCCTTGGTGGCTTTGCAACATCTGTGAGCTTAGTTTTGGCACCTTTTGTTCCTTTGCAATGCAGCTGATTTCCTCACAGCCTATTTTTTGAAGAGACTAAATTTCCCAAATTTCTGCTTTATTCAATTGCATTTCATTTGAACCTATCTCTTTCCAGAGTGTTTGTAAGCCTTTCTTTTGGGATCCGCAAGATTCCTTTTCCCTTCCCGAAAGGATATGAAATTTCCTTTCGGGAAGGGAAAAGGAATCTTGCGATTTCAATGGGGACCAATAGAGGAATCTTTGGGGCATGTCCCTGCACTTGATGGCAGGCCATGCCTTTTGATGGCTTTGACTTTGGGAACGATTTTTTTCTTTTTTTGGTTGTTTTCTGAAGTGTTCATGCCATGCCCCTCAAATCTTGGCCCTTATGTTGTGTCTTCCTCCTTGACTATTTTACCCTGCTTTTGCAACATCTGTGAGCTTAGTTTTTGCATCTTTTGGTCCTTTGCACTGCACCTGATATAAACCCAGGCCATTTTCTTAGAGTCACTAAATTTCCCAAATTTTCTTTTTTTCTCCTCCAATTGCAATTCCTTTGATGTTGACTCCATTCCAGCGTGTTTGTAAGTCCTTCTTTTCTGTTTTGGCCTTCAGTGGGGATCAATGTTGGCAAGCTTTGCTGCATGTGCCTTCACTTACTGGCGTATTGCCTGCCTGCATTTTGATGGCTTTGACTTTTGGAAAGATTTTTTCTTTTTTTATTTTATTATTTTAAGTATTCATGCCATGTCCCTCATATCTTGCCCCCTAAGTTGTGTCTTCCTCCTTGACTTTTTCCCCTGCTTTTGCAAAATCTGTGAGCTTAGTTTTGGCATCTTTTGGTCCTTTGCACTGCACCTGATAAAACCCCAGGCCACATTCTAAGAGTCATTAAATTTTCCCTAATTTTCATTTTTCTCCTCCAATTGCAATTCCTTTGATGGTGTCTCCATTCCAGCGTGTTTGTAAGTCCTTCTTTTCTGTTTTGGCCTTCAGTGGGGATCAATTTTGCCAAGATTTGCTGCATGTGCCTGCCCTTGGTGGCGTATGGCCTGCCTGCATTTTGATGGCTTTGACTTTGGGAAAGATTTTTTCTGTTTTATTTTTAATTATTTTAAGTATTCATGCCATGTCCCTCATATCTTGCCCCCTAAGTTGTGTCTTCCTCCTTGACTTTTTCCCCTGCTTTTGCAACATCTGTGAGCTTAGTTTTGGCATCTTTTGGTCCTTTGCACTGCACCTGATATAAACACAGGCCATTTTCTTAGAGTCACTAAATTTCCCAAATTTTTTTTTTTCCCCTCCAATTGCAATTCCTTTGATGCTGTCTCAATTCCAGTGTGTTTGTAGGTCCTTCTTTTCTGTTTTGGCCTTCAGTGGGGATCAATTTTGGCAAGCTTTGCTGCATGTGCCGGCACTTGCTGGCGTATGGCCTGCCTGCATTTTGATGACTTTGACTTTGGGAAAGATTTTTTCTTTTTTTTTTTTTTATTATTCTAAGTATTCATGCCATGTCCGTCATATCTTGCCCCCTAAGTTGTGTCTTCCTCCTTGACTTTTTCCCCTGCTTTTGCAACATCTGTGAGCTTAGTTTTGGCACCTTTTGGTCCTTTGCAATTCAGCTGATTTCCTCACAGCCTATTTTTTGAAGAGACTAAAATTCCCGATTTTCAGCTTTTTTCAATTGTATTTCATTTGAACCTATCTCCTTTCCAGAGTGTTTGTAAGCCTTTCTTTTGGGATTCGCAAGATTCCTTTTCCCTTCCCGAAAGGAAATTTCATTTCCTTTCGGGAAGGGAAAAGGAATCTTGCGATTTCAATGGGGACCAATAGCGGAATCTTTGGTGCATGTCGCTGCACTTGATGGCAGGCCATGCCTTTTGATGGCTTTGACTTTGGGAAAGATTTTTTTCTTTTTTTGGTTGTTTTCTGAAGTGTTCATGCCATGTCCCTCATATCTTGCCCCCTAAGTTGTGTCTTCCTCCTTGACTTTTTCCCCTGCTTTTGCAACATCTGTGAGCTTAGTTTTGGCATCTTTTGGTCCTTTGCACTGCACCTGATAAAACCCCAGGCCACATTCTCAGAGTCATTAAATTTTCCCTAATTTTCATTTTTCTCCTCCAATTGCAATTCCTTTGATGGTGTCTCCATTCCAGCGTGTTTGTAAGTCCTTCTTTTCTGTTTTGGCCTTCAGTGGGGATCAATTTTGCCAAGATTTGCTGCATGTGCCTGCCCTTAGTGGCGTATGGCCTGCCTGCATTTTGATGGCTTTGACTTTGGGAAAGATTTTTTCTGTTTTATTTTTTATTATTTTAAGTATTCCTGCCATGTCCCTCATATCTTTCCCGGTAAGTTGTGTCTTCCTCATTGACTTTTTCCCCTGCTTTTGCAACATCTGTGAGCTTAGTTTTGGCATCTTTTGGTCCTTTGCACTGCACCTGATATAAACACAGGCCATTTTCTTAGAGTCACTAAATTTCCCAATTTTTTTTTTTCTCCTCCAATTGCAATTCCTTTGATGCTGTCTCCATTCCAGTGTGTTTGTAGGTCCTTCTTTTCTGTTTTGGCCTTCAGTGGGGATCAATTTTGGCAAGCTTTGCTGCATGTGCCGGCACTTGCTGGCGTATGGCCAGCCTGCATTTTGATGACTTTGCCTTTGGGAAAGATTTTTTCATTTTTTTTTTTTTTATTATTCTAAGTATTCATGCCATGTCCGTCATATCTTGCCCCCTAAGTTGTGTCTTCCTCCTTGACTTTTTCCCCTGCTTTTGCAACATCTGTGAGCTTAGTTTTGGCACCTTTTGGTCCTTTGCAATTCAGCTGATTTCCTCACAGCCTATTTTTTTGAAGAGACTAAAATTCCAGATTTTCTGCTTTTTTCAATTGCATTTCATTTGAACCTATCTCCTTTCCAGAGTGTTTTTAAGCCTTTCTTTTGGGATTCGCAAGATTCCTTTTCCCTTCCCGAAAGGAAATTTCATTTCCTTTCGGGAAGGGAAAAGGAATCTTGCGATTTCAATGGGGACCAATAGCGGAATCTTTGGTGCATGTCCCTGCACTTGATGGCAGGCCATGCCTTTTGATGGCTTTGACTTTGCGAAAGATTTTTTTCTTTTTTTGGTTTTTTTCTGAAGTGTTCATGCCATGTCCCTCATATCTTGCCCCCTAAGTTGTGTCTTCCTCCTTGACTTTTTCCCCTGCTTTTGCAACATCTGTGAGCTTAGTTTTGGCATCTTTTGGTCCTTTGCACTGCACCTGATAAAACCCCAGGCCACATTCTAAGAGTCATTAAATTTTCCCTAATTTTCATTTTTCTCCTCCAATTGCAATTCCTTTGATGGTGTCTCCATTCCAGCGTGTTTGTAAGTCCTTCTTTTCTGTTTTGGCCTTCAGTGGGGATCAATTTTGCCAAGATTTGCTGCATGTGCCTGCCCTTGGTGGCGTATGGCCTGCCTGCATTTTGATGGCTTTGACTTTGGGAAAAATTTTTTCTGTTTTATTTTTTATTATTTTAAGTATTCATGCCATGTCCCTCATATCTTGCCCCCTAAGTTGTGTCTTCCTCCTTGACTTTTTCCCCTGCTTTTGCAACATCTGTGAGCTTAGTTTTGGCATCTTTTGGTCCTTTGCACTGCACCTGATATAAACCCAGGCCATTTTCTTAGAGTCACTAAATTTCCCAATTTTTTTTTTTCTCCTCCAATTGCAATTCCTTTGATGTTGACTCCTTTCCAGCGTGTTTGTAGGTCCTTCTTTTCTGTTTTGGCCTGCAGTGGGGATCAATTTTGGCAAGCTTTGCTGCATGTGCCTGCCCTTGGTGGCATATGGCCTGCCTGCATTTTGATGGCTTTGACTTTGGGAAAGATTTTCTCTTTTATTTTTTTTATTATTTAAAGTATTCATGCCATGTCCCTCATATCTTCCCCCTAAGTTGTGTCTTCCTCCTTGACTTTTTCCCCTGCTTTTGCAACATCTGTGGGCTTAGTTTTGGCATCTTTTGGTCCTTTGCAATTCAGCTGATTTCCTCACAGCCTATTTTTTTGAAGAGACTAAAATTCCCGATTTTCTGCTTTTTTCAATTGCATTTCATTTGAACCTATCTCCTTTCCAGAGTGTTTGTAAGCCTTTCTTTTGGGATTTGCAAGATTCCTTTTCCCTTCCCGAAAGGAAATTTCATTTCCTTTCGGGAAGGGAAAAGGAATCTTGCGATTTCAATGGGGGACCAATAGAGGAATCTTTGGTGCATGTCCCTGCACTTGATGGCAGGCCATGCCTTTTGATGGCTTTGACTTTGGGAAAGATTTTTTTCTTTTTTTGGTTGTTTTCTGAAGTGTTCATGCCACGTCCCTCAAATCTTGGCCCCTAAGTTGTCTCTTCCTACTTGACTTTCTCCCTTGCTTTTGCAACATCTGTGAGCTTAGTTTTGGCATCTTTTGGTCCTTTGCACTGCACCTGATAAAATCCCAGGCCATTTTCTTAGAGTCACTAAATTTCCCAAATTTTCTTTTTTTCTCCTCCAATTGCAAATCCTATGATGTTGACTCCTTTCCAGCGTAATTGTAGGTCCTTCTTTTCTGTTTTGGCCTTCAGTGGGGATCAGGGTTGGCAAGATTTGCTGCAGGTGCCTGCCCTTGGTGGGGTATGGCCTGCCTGCATTTTGATGGCTTTGACTTTGGGAAAGATTTTTTTTTTTTTTTTTTTTTTTATTATTGTGATATTCATGCCATGTCCCTCATATCTTGCCCCCTAAGTTGTGTCTTCCTCCTTGACTTTTTCCCCTGCTTTTGCAACATCTGTGAGCTTAGTTTTGGCACCTTTTGGTCCTTTGCACTGCACCTGATAAAATCCCAGGCCATTTTCTTAGAGTCACTAAATTTCCCAAATTTTCTTTTTTTCTCCTCCAATTGCAATTCCTTTGATGTTGACTCCTTTCCAGCGTGTTTGTAGGTCCTTCTTTTCTGTTTTGGCCTGCAGTGGGGATCAATTTTGGCAAGCTTTGCTGCATGTGCCTGCCCTTGGTGGCATATTGCCTGCCTGCATTTTGATGGCTTTGACTTTGGGAAAGATTTTCTCTTTTTGTTTTTTTATTATTTAAAGTATTCATGCCATGTCCCTCATATCTTGACCCCTAAGTTGTGTCTTCCTCCTTGACTTTTTCCCCTGCTTTTGCAACATCTGTGAGCTTAGTTTTGGCACCTTTTGGTCCTTTGCAATTCAGCTGATTTCCTCACAGCCTATTTTCTTGAAGAGACTAAAATTCCCGATTTTCTGCTTTTTTCAATTGCATTTCATTTGAACCTATCTCCTTTCCAGAGTGTTTGTAAGCCTTTCTTTTGGGATTTGCAAGATTCCTTTTCCCTTCCCGAAAGGAAATTTCATTTCCTTTCGGGAAGGGAAAAGGAATCTTGCGATTTCAATGGGGACCAATAGAGGAATCTTTGGTGCATGTCCCTGCACTTGATGGCACGCCATGCCTTTTGATGGCTTTGACTTTGGGAAAGATTTTTTTCTTTTTTTGGTTGTTTTCTGAAGTGTTCAGGCCACGTCCCTCAAATCTTGGCCCCTAAGTTGTGTCTTCCTACTTGACCTTTTCCCCGGCTTTTGCAACATCTGTGAGCTTAGTTTTGGCATTTTTGGTCCTTTGCACTGCACCTGATAAAATCCCAGGCCATTTTCTTAGAGTCACTAAATTTCCCAAATTTTCTTTTTTTCTCCTCCAATTGCAATTCCTTTGATGTTGACTCCTTTCCAGCGTGTTCGTAGGTCCTTCTTTTCTGTTTTGGCCTTCAGTGGGGATCAGGGTTGGCAAGATTTGCTGCAGGTGCCTGCACTTGGTGGGGTATGGCCTGCCTGCATTTTGATGGCTTTGACTTTGGGAAAGATTTTTTCTTTTTTTTTTTTTTATTATTGTAATATTCATGCCATGTCCCTCATATCTTGCCCCCTAAGTTGTGTCTTCCTCCTTGACTTTTTCCCCTGCTTTTGCAACATCTGTGAGCTTAGTTTTGGCACCTTTTGGTCCTTTGCACTGCACCTGATTAAATCCCAGGCCATTTTCTTAGAGTCACTAAATTTCCCAAATTTTCTTTTTTTTCTCCTCCAATTGCAATTCCTTTGATGTTGACTCCTTTCCAGCGTGTTTGTAGGTCCTTCTTTTCTGTTTTGGCCTGCAGTGGGGATCAATTTTGGCAAGCTTTGCTGCATGTGCCTGCCCTTGGCGGCAAATGGCCTGCCTGCATTTTGATGGCTTTGACTTTGGGAAAGATTTTCTCTTTTTTTTTTTTATTATTTAAAGTATTCATGCCATGTCCATCACATCCTGCCCCCTAAGTTGTGTCTTCCTCCTTGACTTTTTCCCCTGCTTTTGCAACATCTGTGAGCTTAGTTTTGGCACCTTTTGGTCCTTTGCAATGCAGCTGATTTCCTCACCGCCTATTTTTTGAAGAGACTAAAATTCCCGATTTTCTGCTTTTTTCAATTGCATTTCATTTGAACCTATCTCCATTCCAGCGTGTTTGTAAGCCTTTCTTTTGGGATTCGCAAGATTCCTTTTCCCTTCCTGAAAGGAAGTTTCATTTCCTTTTGGGAAGGGAAAAGGAATCTTGCGATTTCAATGGGGACCAATAGCGGAATCTTTGGTGCATGTCCCTGCACTTGATGGCAGGCCATGCCTTTTGATGGCTTTGACTTTGGGAAAGATTTTTTTCTTTTTTTGGTTGTTCTCTGAAGTGTTCATGCCATGTCCCTCATATCTTGCCCCCTAAGTTGTGTTTTCCTCCTTGACTTTTTCCCCTGCTTTTGCAACATCTGTGAGCTTAGTTTTGGCACCTTTTGGTCCTTTGTAATGCACCTGATATAAACCCAGGCCATTTTCTTAGAGTCACTAAATTTCCAAAATTTTCTGTTTTTCTCCTCCAATTGCAATTCCTTGGATGTTGTCTCCATTCCAACGTGTTTGTAGGTCCTTCTTTTCTGTTTTGGCCTTCAGTCGGGATCAGTGTTGGCAAGATTTGCTGCATGTGCCTTGCTTTGGTGGCGTATGGCCTGCCTGCATTTGGATGGCTTTGACTTTGGGAAAGATTTTTTCTTTTTTTTTTTTTTTATTATTTTAAGTATTCGTGCCATGTCCCTCATATCTTGCCCCCTAAGTTGTGTCTTCCTCCTTGACTTTTTCCCCTTCTTTTGCAACATCTGTGAGCTTAGTTTTGGCATCTTTTGGTCCTTTGCCCTGCACCTGATATAAACCCAGGCCATTTTCTTACAGTCAATAAATTTCCCAAATTTTCTTTTTTTCTCCTCCAATTGCAATTCCTTTGATGTTGACTCCTTTCCAGCGTGTTTGTAAGTCCTTCTTTTCTGTTTTGGCCTTCAGTGGGGATCAATTTTGGCAAGCTTTGCTGCATGTGCCTGCCCTTGGTGGCGTATGGCCTGCCTGCATTTTGATGGCTTTGACTTTGGGATAGATTTTTTCTTTTTTTTTTTTTTATTATTGTAACTATTCATGCCATGTCCCTCATATCTTGCTCCCTAAGTTGTGTCTTCCTCCTTGACTATTTCCCCTGCTTTTGCAACATCTGTGAGCTTAGTTTTGGCACTTTTTTGTCCATTGCAATGCAGCTGATTTCCTCACAGCCTATTTTTTGAAGAGACTAAAATTCCCGATTTTCTGCTTTTTTCAATTGCATTTCATTTGAACCTATCTCCTTTCCAGAGTGTTTGTAAGCCTTTCTTTTGGGATTGGCAAGATTCCTTTTCCCTTCCCGAAAGGAAATTTCATTTCCTTTCGGGAAGGGAAAAGGAATCTTGCGATTTCAATGGGGACCAATAGAGGAATCTTTGGTGCATGTCCCTGCACTTGATGGCAGGCCATGCCTTTTGATGGCTTTGACTTTGGGAAAGATTTTTTTCTTTTTTTGGTTGTTTTCTGAAGTGTTCATGCCATGTCCCTCATATCTTGCCCCCTAAGTTGGGTCTTCCTCCTTGACTTTTTCCCCTTCTTTTGCAACATCTGTGAGCTTAGTTTTGGCATCTTTTGGTCCTTTGCACTGCACCTGCTTAAACCCCAGGCCAATTTCTAAGAGTCATTAAATTTCCCAAATTTTCTTTTTTTCTCCTCCAATTGCAATTCCTTTGATGGTGTCTCCATTCCAGCGTGTTTGTAGGTCCTTGTTTTCTGTTTTGGCCTTCAGTGGGGATCAATTTTGGCAAGCTTAGCTGCATGTGCCTGCCCTTGGTGGCGTATGGCCTGCCTGCATTTTGATGGCTTTGACTTTGGGAAAGATTTTTTCTTTTTTTTTTTTTTTATTATTTTAAGTATTCATGCCATGTCCCTCATATCTTGTCCCCTAAGTTTTGTCTTCCTCCATGACTTTTTGCCCTGCTTTTGCAACATCTGTGAGCTTAGTTTTGGCACCTTTTGGTCCGTTGCAATGCATCTGATAAAACCCAAGGCCATTTTCTTAGAGTCATTAAATTTCCCAAATTTTCTTTTTTTCTCCTCCAATTGCAATTCCTTTGATGGTGTCTCCATTCCAGCGTGTTTGTAAATCCTCCTTTTCTGTTTTGGCCTTCAGTGGGGATCAGTTTTGGCAAGCTTTGCTGCATGTGCCTGCCCTTGGTGGCGTATGGCCTGCCTGCATTTTGATGGCTTTTACTTTGGGAAAGATTTTTTCTTTTTTTTTTTTTTTAATATTTTTAAGTATTCATGCCATGTCCCTCATATCTTGCCCCCTAAGTTCTGTCTTCCTCCTTGACTTTTTCCCCTGCTTTTGCAACATCTGTGAGCTTAGTTTTTGCACCTTTTGGTCCTTTGCAATGCACCTGATAAAACCCCAGGCCATTTTCTTAGAATCATTAATTTTCCAAAATTTTCTTTTTTTCTCCTCCAATTGCAATTCCTTTGATATTGACTCCTTTCCAGCGTGTTTGTAAGTCCTTCTTTTCTGTTTTGGCCTTCAGTGGGGATCAGTGTTGGCAAGCTTTGCTGCATGTGCCTGCCCTTGGTGGGGTATGGCCTGCCTGCATTTTGGTTGCGTTGACTTTGGGGAAGATTTTTTTCTTTTTTTTTTTTTTTTTTTTGTTTTAAGTATTCATGCCATGTCCCTCATATCTTGCCCCATAAGTTGTGTCTTCCTCCTTGACTTTTTCCCCTGCTTTTGCAACATCTGTGAGCTTAGTTTTGGCACCTTTTGGTCCATTGCAATGCAGCTGATTTCCTCACAGCCTATTTTTTGAAGAGACTAAAATTCTCGATTTTCTGCTTTTTTCAATTGCATTTCATTTGAACCTATCTCCTTTCCAGAGTGTTTGTAAGCCTTTCTTTTGGGATTCGCAAGATTCCTTTTCCCTTCCCGAAAGGAAATTTCATTTCCTTTCGGGAAGGGAAAAGGAATCTTACGATTTCAATGGGGACCAATAGAGGAATCTTTGGTGCATGTCCCTGCACTTGATGGCAGGCCATGCCTTTTGATGGCTTTAATTTTGGGAAAGATTTTTTTCTTTTTTTGGTTGTTTTCTGAAGTGTTCATGCCATGTCCCTCATATCTTGCCCCCTAAGTTATGTTTTCCTCCTTGACTTTTTCCCCTGCTTTTGCAACATCTGTGAGCTTTGTTTTGCCACATTTTGGTCCTTTGTAATGCGCCTGATATAAACCCAGGCCATTTTCTTAGAGTCACTAAATTTCCCAAATTTTCTTTTTTTCTCCTCCAATTGCAATTCCTTTGATTTGACTCGTTTCCAGCGTGTTTGTAAGTCCTTCTTTACTGTTTTGGCCTTCAGTGGGGATCAATTTTGGCAAGCTTTGCTGCATGTGCCTGCCCTTGGTGGCGTATGGCCTGCCTGCATTTTGATGGCTTTGACTTTGTGGAAGATTTTTTCTTTTTTTTTTTTTTTTATTATTTTAAGTATTCATGGCATGTCCCTCATATCTTGCCCCCTAAGTTGTGTCTTCCTCCTTGACTTTTTCCCCTGCTTTTGCAACATCTGTGAGCTTAGTTTTGGCACCGTTTGGTCCTTTGCACTGCACCTGATATAAACCCAGGCCATTTTCTTAGAGTCACTAAATTTCCCAATTTTTTTTTTTCTCCACCAATTGCAATTCCTTTGATGCTGTCTCCATTCCAGCGTGTTTGTAGGTCCTTCTTTTCTGTTTTGGCCTTCAGTGGGGATCAATTTTGGCAAGCTTTGCTGCATGTGCTGGCACTTGCTGGCGTATGGCCTGCCTGCATTTTGATGACTTTGACTTTGGGAAAGATTTTTTCTTTTTTTTTTTTTTATTATTCTAAGTATTCATGCCATGTCCGTCATATCTTGCCCCCTAAGTTGTGTCTTCCTCCTTGACTTTTTCCCCTGCTTTTGCAACATCTGTGAGCTTAGTTTTGCCACCTTTTGGTCCTTTGCAATTCAGCTGATTTCCTCACAGCCTATTTTTTTGAAGAGACTAAAATTCCCGATTTTCTGCTTTTTTCAATTGCATTTCATTTGAACCTAACTCCTTTCCAGAGTGTTTGTAAGCCTTTCTTTTGGGATTCGCAAGATTCCTTTTCCCTTCCCGAAAGGAAATTTCATTTCCTTTCGGGAAGGGAAAAGGAATCTTGCGATTTCAATGGGGACCAATAGAGGAATCTTTGCTGCGTGTCCCTGCACTTGATGGCAGGCCATGCCTTTTGATGGCTTTGACTTTGGGAAAGATTTTTTTCTTTTTTTTGGTGTTTTCTGAAGTGTTCATACCACGTCCCTCAAATCTTGGCCCCTAAGTTGTGTCTTCCTACTTGACTTTTTCCCCTGCTTTTGCAACATCTGTGAGCTTAGTTTTGGCATCTTTTGGTCCTTTGCACTGCACCTGATAAAATCCCAGGCCATTTTCTTAGAGTCACTAAATTTCCCAAATTTTCTTTTTTTCTTCTCCAATTGCAATTCCTTTAATGTTGACTCCTTTCCAGCGTGTTTGTAGGTCCTTTTTTTCTGTTTTGGCCTTCAGTGGGGATCAATTTAGGCAAGCTTTGCTGCATGTTCCTGCACTTTCTGGCGTATGGCCTGCCTGCATTTTGATGGCTTTGACTTTTGGAAAGATGTTTTCATTTTTTTTTTTTTATTATTTAAAGTATTCATTCCATGTCCGTCATATCTTGCCCCCTAAGTTGTGTCTTCCTCCTTGACTTTTTCCTCTGCTTTTGCAACATCTGTGGGCTTAGTTTTGGCACCTTTTGGTCCTTTGCAATGCAGCTATATCTCCTTTTCAGAGTGTTTGTAAGCCTTTCTTTTGGGATTCGCAAGATTCCTTTTCCCTTCCCGAAAGGAAATGAAATTTCCTTTTGGGAAGGGAAAAGGGATCTTGCGATTTCAATGGGGACCAATAGATGAATCTTTGGTGCATGTCCCTGCACTTGATGGCAGGCCATGCCTTTTGATGGCTTTGACTTTGGGAAAGATTTTTTTCTTTTTTTGGTTGTTTTCTGAAGTGTTCATGCCATGTTCCTCAAATCTTGGCCCCTAAGTTCTGTCTTCCTCCTTGACTTTTTCCCCTGCTTTTGCAACATCTGTGAGCTTAGTTTTGGCATCTTTTGGTCCTTTGCACTGCACCTGATATAAACCCAGGCCATTTTCTTAGAGTCACTAAATTTCCCAAATTTTCTTTTTTTCTCCTCCAATTGCAATTCCTTTGATGTTGACTCCTTTCCAGCGTGTTTGTAGGTCCTTCTTTTCTGTTTTGTCCTTCAGTGGGGATCAATTTTGGCCAGCATTGCTGGATGTGCCTGCACTTGCTGGCGTATGGCCTGCCTGCATTTTGATGGCTTTGACTTTGGGAAAGATTTGTTCTTTTTTTTTTTTTTTTTTATTTTAAGTATTTATGCCATGTCCCTCATATCTTGCCCTCTAAGTTGTGTCTTCCTCCTTGACTTTTTCCCCTGCTTTTGCAACATCTGTGAGCTTAGTTGGCACCTTTTTGTCCTTTGCAATCTAGCTGATTTCCTCACAGCCTATTTTTTGAAGAGACTAAAATTCCCATTTTCTGCTTTTTTCAATTGCATTTCATTTGAACCTATCTCCTTTCCAGAGTGTTTGTAAGCCTTTCTTTTGGGATTCGCAAGATTCCTTTTCCCTTCCCGAAAGGAAATTTCATTTCCTTTCGGGAAGGGAAAAGGAATCTTGCGATTTCAATGGGGACCAATAGAGGAATCTTTGCTGCATGTCCCTGCACTTGATGGCAGGCCATGCCTTTTGATGGCTTTGACTTTGGGAAAGATTTTTTTCTTTTTTTGGTTGTTTTCTGAAGTGTTCATGCCATGTTCCTCATATCTTGCCCCCTAAGTTGTGTCTTCCTCCTTGACTTTTTCCCCTGCTTTTGCAAAATCTGTGAGCTTAGTTTTGGCATTTTTTGGTCCTTTGCACTGCACCTGCTAAAACCCCAGGCCACTTTCTAAGTGTCATTAAATTTCCCAAATTTTCTTTTTTTCTCCTCCAATTGCAATTCCTTTGATGGTGTCTCCATTCCAGCGTGTTTATAAGTCCTTCTTTTCTGTTTTGGCCTTCAGTGGGGATCAATTTTGGCAAGCTTTGCTGCATGTGCCTGCCCTTAGTGGCGTATGGCCTGCCTGCATTTTGATGGCTTTGACTTTGGGATAGATTTTTTCTTTTTTTTTTTTTTTTGGTTTTAAGTATTCATGCCATGTCCCTCATATCTTGCTCCCTAAGTTGTGTCTTCCTCCTTGACTTTTTCCCCTGCTTTTGCAACATCTGTGAGCTTAGTTTTGGCACCTTTTGGTCCTTTGCAATGCAGCTGTTTTCCTCACAGCCTATTTTTTGAAGAGACAAAAATTCCCGATTTTATGCTTTTTTTCAATTGCGTTTCATTTGAACCTATCTCCTTTCCAGAGTGTTTGTAAGCCTTTCTTTTGGGATTCGCAAGATTCCTTTTCCCTTCCCGAAAGGAAATTTCATTTCCTTTTGGGAAGGGAAAAGGAATCTTGCGATTTCAATGGGGACCAATTGCGGAATCTTTGGTGCATGTCCCTGCACTTGATGGCAGGCCATGCCTTTTGATGGCTTTGACTTTGGGAAAGATTTTTTTCTTTTTTTGGTTGTTTTCTTAAGTGTTCATGCCATGTTCCTCATATCTTTCCCCCTAAGTTGTGTCTTCCTCCTTGACTTTTTCCCCTGCTTTTGCAACATCTGTGAGCTTAGTTTTGGCATCTTTTGGTCCTTTGCACTGCACCTGATAAAGCCCCAGTCCACTTTCTAAGAGTCATTAAATTTCCCTAATTTTCATTTTTCTCCTCCAATTGCAATTCCTTTGATGGTGTCTCCATTCCAGCGTGTTTGTAAGTCCTTCTGTTCTGTTTTGGCCTTCAGTGGGGATCAATTTTGCCAAGAGTGGCTGCATGTGCCTGCACTTGGTGGCGTATGGCCTGCCTGCATTTTGATGGCTTTGACTTTGGGAAAGATTTTTTCTTTTTTTTTTTTTTATTATTTTAAGTATTCATGCCATGTCCCTCATATCTTGCCCCCTAAGTTGTGTCTTCCTCCTTGACTTTTTCCCCTGATTTACAACAACTCTGAGATTAGTTTTGGCACCTTTTGATCCTTTGCAATGCACCTGATAAAACCCCAGGCCATTTTCTTAGAGTCACTAAATTTCCCAAATTTTCTTTTTTTCTCCTCCAATTGCAATTCCTTTGATGTTGACTCCTTTCCAGCGTGTTTGTAGGTCCTTCTTTTCTGTTTTGGCCTTCAGTGGGGATCAATTTTGGCAAGCTTTGCTGCATGTGCCTGCCCTTGCTGGCGTATGGCCTGCCTGCATTTTGATGGCTTTTACTTTGGGAAATATTTTTTCTTTTTTTTTTTTTTTTTATTATTTTAAGTATTCATGCCATGTCCCTCATATCTTGCCCCCTAAGTTGTGTCTTCCTCCTTGACTTTTTCCCCAGCTTTTGCAACATCTGTGAGCTTAGTTTTGGCATCTTTTGGTCCTTTGCACTGCACCTGATATAAACCCAGGCCATTTTCTTAGAGTCACTAAATTTCCCAAATTTTCTTTTTTTCTCCTCCAATTGCAATTCCTTTGATGTTGACTCCTTTCCAGCGTGTTTGTAGGTCCTTATTTTCTGTTTTGGCCTTCAGTGGGGATCAATTTTGGCAAGCTTTGCTGCATGTGCCTGCACTTGCTGGCGTATGGCGTGTCTGCATTTTGATGGCTCTGACTTTGGGGTAGATTATTTCTTTTTTCTTTTTTTTTTGTTTTAAGTATTCATGCCATGTCCCTCATATCTTGCCCCCTAAGTTGTGTCTTCCTCCTTCTCATTTTCCCCTGCTTTTGCAACATCTGTGAGCTTAGTTTTGGCATCTTTTGGTCCTTTGCACTGCACCTGATATAAACACAGGCCATTTTCTTAGAGTCACTAAATTACCCAAATTTTCTTTTTTTCTCCACCAATTGCAATTCCTTTGATGTTGACTCCTTTCCAGCGTGTTTTTAGGTCCTTCTTTTCTGTTTTGGCCTTCAATGGGGATCAATTTGGCAAGCTTTGCTGCATGTGCCTGCCCTTGGTGGCGTATGGCCTGCCTGCATTTTGATGGCTTTGACTTTGGGAAAGATTTTTTCTTTTTTTTTTTTTTTATTATTTTAAGTATTCATGCCATGTCCCTCATATCTTGCCCCATAAGTTGTATCTTCCTCCTTGACTTTTTCCCCTGCTTTTGCAACATCTGTGAGCTTAGTTTTGGCAACTTTTGGTCCTTTGCAATGCAGCTGATTTCCTCACAGCCTATTTTTTGAAGAGACTAAAATTCCCGATTTTCTGCTTTTTTCAATTGCATTTCATTTGAACCTATCTCCTTTCCAGAGTGTTTGTAAGCCTTTCTTTTGGGATTCGCAACATTCCTTTTCCCTTCCCGAAAGGAAATTTCATTTCCTTTCGGGAAGGGAAAAGGAATCTTGCGATTTCAATGGGGACCAATAGAGGAATCTTTGGTGCATGTCCCTGCACTTGATGGCAGGCCATGCCTTTTGATGGCTTTGACTTTGGGAAAGATTTTTTTCTTTTTTTGGTTGTTTTCTGAAGTGTTCATGCCATGTCCCTCATATCTTGCCCCCTAAGTTGTGTCTTCCTCCTTGACTTTTTCCCCTGCTTTTGCAACATCTGTGAGCTTAGTTTTGGCACCTTTTGGTCCTTTGCACTGCACCTGATATAAACCCAGGCCATTTTCTTAGAGTCACTAAATTTCCCAAATTTTCTTTTTTTCTCCTCCAATTGCGATTCATTTGATGTTTATTCCTTTCCAGCGTGTTTGTAGGTCCTTCTTTTCTGTTTTGGCCTTCAGTGGGGGTCAATTTTGGCAAGCTTAGCTGCATGTGCCTGCACTTGCTGGTGTATGGCCTCCTGCATTTTTGTGGCTTTGACTTTGGGAAAGACTTTTTTCTTTTTTTTTTTTTTTATTATTGTAAGTATTCATGCCATGTCCCTCATATCTTGCCCCCTAAGTTGTGTCTTCCTCCTTGATTTTTTCCCCTGCTTTTGCAACATCTGTGAGCTTAGTTTTGGCACCTTTTTTTCCTTTGCAATGCAGCTGATTTCCTCACAGCCTATTTTTTGAAGAGACTAAAATTCCCGATTTTCTGCTTTTTTCAATTGCATTTCATTTGAACCTATCTCCTTTCCAGAGTGTTTGTAAGCCTTTCTTTTGGGATTCACAAGATTCCTTTTCCCTTCACGAAAGGAAATTTCATTTCCTTTCGGGAAGGGAAAAGGAATCTTGCGATTTCAATGGGGACCAATAGAGGAATCTTTGGTGCATGTCCCTGCACTTGATGGCAGGTCATGCCTTTTGATGGCTTTGACTTTGGGAAAGATTTTTTCTTTTTTTGGTTGTTTTCTGAAGTGTTCATGCCATATCCCTCATATCTTGCCCCCTAAGTTCTGTCTTCCTCCTTGACTTTTTCCCCTGCTTTTGCAACATCTGTGAGCTTAGTTTTTGCATCTTTTGGTCCTTTGCACTGCACCTGATATAAACCCAGGCCATTTTCTTAGAGTCACTAAATTTCCCAAATTTTCTTTTTTTCTCCTCCAATTGCAATTCCTTTGATGTTGACTCCTTCCCAGCGTGTTTGTAGGTCCTTCTTTTCTGTTTTGGCCTTCAGTGGGGATCAATTTGGCAAGCTTTGCTGCATGTGCCTGCCCTTGGTGGCGTATGGCCTGCCTGCATTTTGATGGCTTTGACTTTGGGAAAGATTTTTTCTTTTTTTTTTTTTTTTATTATTTTAAGTATTCATGCCATGTCCCTCATATCTTGCCCCCTAAGTTCTGTCTTCCTCCTTGACTTTTTCCCCTGCTTTTGCAACATCTGTGAGCTTAGTTTTGGCATCTTTTGGTCCTTTGCAATGCACCTGCTAAAACCCCAGGCCAATTTCTAAGACTCATTAAATTTCCCAAATTTTCATTTTTCTCCTCCAATTGCAATTCCTTTGATGGTGTCTCCATTCCAGCGTGTTTGCAAGTCCTTCTTTTCTGTTTTTGCCTTCAGTGGGGATCAATTTTGGCAAGCTTTGCTGCATGTGCCTGCATTTTAATGGCTTTGACTTTGGGAAAGAGTTTTTCTTTTTTTTTTTTTAATACTTTAAGTATTCATGCCATGTCTCTCATATCTTGCTGCCTAAGATGTGTCTTCCTCCTTGACGTTTTCCCCTGCTTTTGCAACATCTGTGAGCTTAGTTTTTGCATCTTTTGGTCCTTTGCACTGCACCTGATATAAACCCAGGCCATTTTCTTAGAGTCCCTAGATTTCCCAAATTTTCATTTTTTCTCCTCCAGTTGCAATTCCTTTGATGTTGACTCCTTTCCAGCGTGTTTGTAGGTCCTTCTTTTCTGTTTTGGCCTTCAGTGGGGATCAATTTTGGCAAGCTTTGCTGCATGTGCCTGCCCTTGGTGGCGTATGGCCTGCCTGCATTTTGATGGCTTTGACTTTGGGAAAGATTTTTTCTTTTTTTTTTTTTTTATTATTGTAAGTATTCATGCCATGTCCCTCATATCTTGCCCCCTAAGTTCTGTCTTCCTCCTTGACTTTTTCCCCTGCTTTTGCAACATCTGTGAGCTTAGTTTTGGCATCTTTTGGTCCTTTGCACTGCACCTGCTAAAACCCCAGGCCAATTTCTAAGACTCATTAAATTTCCCAAATTTTCTTTTTTTCTCCTCCAATTGCAATTTCTTTGATGGTGTCTCCATTCCAGCGTGTTTGCAAGTCCTTCTTTTCTGTTTTTGCCTTCAGTGGGGATCAATTTTGGCAAGCTTTGCTGCATGTGTCTGCATTTTAATGGCTTTGACTTTGGGAAAGAGTTTTACTTTTTTTTTTTTTAATACTTTAAGTATTCATGCCATGTCTCTCATATCTTGCCCCCTAAGTTGTGTCTTCCTCCTTGAATTTTTCCCCTGCTTTTGCAACATCTGTGAGCTTAGTTTTGGCATCTTTTGGTCCTTTGCAATGCACCTGATAAAACCCCAGGCCGTTTTCTTAGAGTCACTAAATTTCCCAAATTTTCTTTTTTTCTCCTCCAGTTGCAATTCCTTTGATGTTGACTCCTTTCGAGCGTGTTTGTAGGTCCTTCTTTTCTGTTTTGGCCTTCAGTGGGGATCAATTTTGGCAAGCTTTGCTGCATGTGCCTGCCCTTGCTGGCGTATGGCATGCCTGCATTTTGATGGCTTTGACTTTGGGAAAGATTTTTTCTTTTTTTTTTTTTTTATTATTATAAGTATTCATGGCATGTCTCTCATATCTTGCCCCATAAGTTGTGTCTTCCTCCTTGACTTTTTCCCCTGCTTTTGCAACATCTGTGAGCTTAGTTTTGGCACCTTTTGGTCCTTTGCAATGCAGCTGATTTCCTCACAGCCTATTTTTTGAAGAGACTAAAATTCCCGATTTTCTGCTTTTTTCAATTGCATTTCATTTGAACCTATCTCCTTTCCAGAGTGTTTGTAAGCCTTTCTTTTGGGATTCGCAACATTCCTTTTCCCTTCCCGAAAGGAAATTTCATTTCCTTTCGGGAAGGGAAAAGGAATCTTGCGATTTCAATGGGGACCAATAGAGGAATCTTTGGTGCATGTCCCTGCACTTGATGGCAGGCCATGCCTTTTGATGGCTTTGACTTTGGGAAAGATTTTTTTCTTTTTTTGGTTGTTTTCTGAAGTGTTCATGCCATGTCCCTCATATCTTGCCCCCTAAGTTGTGTCTTCCTCCTTGACTTTTTCCCCTGCTTTTGCAACATCTGTGAGCTTAGTTTTGGCATCTTTTGGTCCTTTGCACTGCAGCTGCTAAAACCCCAGGCCACTTCAAAGAGTCATTAAATTTCCCAAATTTTCTTTTTTTCTCCTCCAATTGCAATTCCTTTGATGGTGTCTCCATTCCAGCGTGTTTGTAAGTCCTTCTTTTCTGTTTTGGCCTTCAGTGGGGGTCAATTTTGGCAAGCTTAGCTGCATGTGCCTGCACTTGCTGGTGTATGGCCTCCTGCATTTTTGTGGCTTTGACTTTGGGAAAGACTTTTTTCTTTTTTTTTTTTTTATTATTGTAAGTATTCATGCCATGTCCCTCATATCTTGCCCCCTAAGTTGTGTCTTCCTCCTTGATTTTTTCCCCTGCTTTTGCAACATCTGTGAGCTTAGTTTTGGCACCTTTTTGTCCTTTGCAATGCAGCTGATTTCCTCACAGCCTATTTTTTGAAGAGACTAAAATTCCCGATTTTCTGCTTTTTTCAATTGCATTTCATTTGAACCTATCTCCTTTCAAGAGTGTTTGGAAGCCTTTCTTTTGGGATTCACAAGATTCCTTTTCCCTTCCCGAAAGGAAATTTCATTTCCTTTCGGGGAGGGAAAAGGAATCTTGCGATTTCAATGGGGACCAATAGAGGAATCTTTGGTGCATGTCCCTGCACTTGATGGCAGGCCATGCCTTTTGATGGCTTTGACTTTGGGAAAGATTTTTTTCTTTTTTTGGTTGTTTTCTGAAGTGTTCATGCCATGTCTCTCATATCTTGCTGCCGAAGATGTGTCTTCCTCCTTGACGTTTTCCCCTGCTTTTGCAACATCTGTGAGCTTAGTTTTTGCATCTTTTGGTCCTTTGCACTGCACCTGATATAAACCCAGGCCATTTTCTTAGAGTCCCTAGATTTCCCAAATTTTCTTTTTTTCTCCTCCAGTTGCAATTCCTTTGATGTTGACTCCTTTCCAGCGTGTTTGTAGGTCCTTCTTTTCTGTTTTGGCCTTCAGTGGGGATCAACTTTGGCAAGCTTAGCTGCATGTGCCTGCCCTTGGAGGCGTATGGCCTGCCTGCATTTTGATGGCTTTGACTTTGGGAAAGATTTTTTCTTTTTTTTTTTTTTTATTATTGTAAGTATTCATGCCATGTCCCTCATATCTTGCCCCCTAAGTTGTGTCTTCCTCCTTGACTTTTTCCCCTGCTTTTGCAACATCTGTGAGCTTAGTTTCGGCACCTTTTGATCCTTTGCAATGCACCTGATAAAACCCCAGGCCGTTTTCTTAGAGTCACTAAATTTCCCAAATTTTCTTTTTTTCTCCTCCAATTGCAATTCCTTTGATGTTGACTCCTTTCCAGCGTGTTTGTAGGTCCTTCTTTTCTGTTTTGGCCTTCAGTGGGGATCAATTTTGGCAAGCTTAGCTGCATGTGCCTGCCCTTGGTGGCGTATGGCCTGCCTGCATTTTGATGGCTTTAACTTTGGGAAAGATTTTTTCTTTTTTTTTTTTTTTATTATTGTAAGTATTCATGCCATGTCCCTCATATCTTGCCCCCTAAGTTGTGTCTTCCTCCATGACTTTTTCCCCTGCTTTTGCAACATCTGTGAGCTTAGTTTTGGCATCTTTTGGTCCTTTGCAATGCACCTGATAAAACCCCAGGCCGTTTTCTTAGAGTCCCTAGATTTCCAAAATTTTCTTTTTTTCTCCTCCAGTTGCAATTCCTTTGATGTTGACTCCTTTCCATCGTGTTTGTAGGTCCTTCTTTTCTGTTTTGGCCTTCAGTGGGGATCAATTTTGGCAAGCTTAGCTGCATGTGCCTGCCCTTGGTGGCGTATGGCCTGCCTGCATTTTGATGGCTTTGACTTTGGGAAAGATTTTTTCTTTTTTTTTTTTTTTATTATTTTAAGTATTCATGCCATGTCCCTCATATCTTGCCCCCTAAGTTGTGTCTTCCTCCTTGACTTTTTCCCCTGCTTTTGCAACATCTGTGAGCTTAGTTTTGGCACCTTTTGATCCTTTGCAATGCACCTGAAAAAACCCAAGGCCTTTTTCTTAGAGTCACTAAATTTCCCAAATTTTCATTTTGTCTCCTCCAATTGCAATTCCTTTGATGTTGACTCCTTTCCAGCGTGTTTGTAGGTCCTTCTTTTCTGTTTTGGCCTTCAGTGGGGATCAATTTTGGCAAGCTTTGCTGCATGTGCCTGCCCTTGGTGGCGTATGGCCTGCCTGCATTTTGATGGCTTTGACTTTGGGAAAGATTTTTTCTTTTTTTTTTTTTTTTTTTATTTTATGTATTCATGCCATGTCCCTCATATCTTGCCCCCTAAGTTGTGTCTTCCTCCTTGACTTTTTCCCCTGCTTTTGCAACATCTGTGAGCTTAGTTTTGGCATCTTTTGGTCCTTTGCACTGCACCTGATATAAACCCAGGGCCATTTTCTTAGAGTCACTAAATTTCCCAAATTTTCTTTTTTTCTCCTCCAATTGCAATTCCTTTGATGGTGTCTCCATTCCCGCGTGTTTGCAAGTCCTTCTTTTCTGTTTTTGCCTTCAGTGGGGATCAATTTTGGCAAGCTTTGCTGCATGTGCCTGCATTTTAATGGCTTTTACTTTGGGAAAGAGTTTTCCTTTTTTTTTTTTTTTGTTTTAAGTATTCATGCCATGTCTCTCATATCTTGCTCCCTAAGATGTGTCTTCCTCCTTGACTATTTCCCCTGCTTTTGCAACATCTGTGAGCTTAGTTTTGGCATCTTTTGGTCCTTTGCACTGCACCTGATATAAACCCAGGCCATTTTCTTAGAGTCCCTAGATTTCCAAAATTTTCTTTTTTTCTCCTCCAGTTGCAATTCCTTTCATGTTGACTCCTTCCATCGTGTTTGTAGTTCCTTCTTTTCTGTTTTGGCCTTCAGTGGGGATCAATTTTGGCAAGCTTAGCTGCATGTGCCTGCCCTTGGTGGCGTATGGCCTGCGTGCATTTTGATGGCTTTGACTTTGGGAAAGATTTTTTGTTTTTTTTTTTTTTTTGTTTTAAGTATTCATGCCATGTCCCTCATATCTTGCCCCCTAAGTTGTGTCTTCCTCCATGACTTTTTGCCCTGCTTTTGCAACATCTGTGAGCTTAGTTTTGGCACCTTTTGATCCTTTGCAATGCACCTGATAAAACCCCAGGCCTTTTTCTTAGACTCACTAAATTTCCCAAATTTTCTTTTTGTCTCCTCCAATTGCAATTCCTTTGATGTTGACTCCTTTCCAGCGTGTTTGTAGGTCCTTCTTTTCTGTTTTGGCCTTCAGTGGGGATCAATTTTGGCAAGCTTTGCTGCATGTGCCTGCCCTTGGTGGCGTATGGCCTGCCTGCATTTTGATGGCTTTGACTTTGGGAAAGATTTTTTCTTTTTTTTTTTTTTTAATATTTTAAGAATTCATGCCATGTCTCTCATATCTTGCTCCCTAAGATGTGTCTTCCTCCTTGACTTTTTCCCCTGCTTTTGCAACATCTGTGAGCTTAGTTATGGCATCTTTTGATCCTTTGCACTGCACCTGATATAAACCCAAGCCATTTTCTTAGAGTCACTAAATTTCCAAAATTTTCATTTTTCTCCTCCAATTGCAATTCCTTTGATGTTGACTCCTTTCCAGCGTGTTTGTAGATCCTTCTTTTCTGTTTTGGCCTTCAGTGGGGATCAATTTGGCAAGCTTTGCTGCATGTGCCTGCCCTTGGTGGCGTATGGCCTGCCTGCATTTTGATGGCTTTGACTTTGGGAAAGATTTTTTCTTTTTTTTTTTTTTTTTATTATTTTAAGTATTCATGGCATGTCCCTCATATCTTGCCCCCTAAGTTGTGTCTTCCTCCTTGACTTTTTCCCCTGCTTTTGCAACATCTGTGAGCTTAGTTTTGGCATCTTTTGGTCCTTTGCACTGCACCTGATATAAACCCAGGCCATTTTCTTACAGTCACTAAATTTCCCAAATTTTCTTTTTTTCTCCTCCAGTTGCAATTCCTTTGATGTTGACTCCTTTCCATCGTGTTTGTAGTTCCTTCTTTTCTGTTTTGGCCTTCAGTGGGCATCAGTGTTGGCAAGCTTAGCTGCATGTGCCTGCCCTTGGTGGCGTATGGCCTGCCTGCATTTTGATGGCTTTGACTTTGGGAAAGATTTTTTCTTTTTTTTTTTTTTTATTATTTTAAGTATTCATGCCATGTCCCTCATATCTTGCCCCCTAAGTTGTGTCTTCCTCCATGACTTTTTGCCCTGCTTTTGCAACATCTGTGAGCTTAGTTTTGGCACCTTTTGATCCTTAGCAATGCACCTGATAAAACCCCAGGCCTTTTTCTTAGAGTCACTAAATTTCCCAAATTTTCTTTTTGTCTCCTCCAATTGCAATTCCTTTGATGTTGACTCCTATCCAGCGTGTTTGTAGGTCCTTCTTTTCTGTTTTGGCCTTCAGTGGGGATCAATTTTGGCAAGCTTTGCTGCATGTGCCTGCATTTTAATGGCTTTGACTTTGGGAAAGATTTTTTCTTTTTTTTTTTTTTTTAATATTTTAAGTATTCATGCCATGTCCCTCATATCTTGCCCCCTAAGTTGTGTCTTCCTCCATGACTTTTTGCCCTGCCTTTGCAACATCTGTGAGCTTAGTTTTGGCATCTTTTGATCCTTTGCAATGCACCTGATAAAACCCCAGGCCATTTTCTTAGAGTCACTAAATTTCCAAAATTTTCTTTTTTTCTCCTCCAATTGCAATTCCTTTGATGTTGACTCCTTTCCAGCGTGTTTGTAGGTCCTTCTTTTCTGTTTTGGCCTTCAGTGGGGATCAATTTTGGCAAGCTTTGCTGCATGTGCCTGCCCTTGGTGGCGTATGGCCTGCCTGCATTTTGGTGGCTTTGACTTTGGGAAAGATTTTTTTCTTTTTTTTTTTTTTATTATTTTAAGTACTCATGCCATGTCCCTCATATCTTGCCCCCTAAGTTGTGTCTTCCTCCTTGACTTTTTCCCCTGCTTTTGCAACATCTGTGAGCTTTGTTTTGGCACCTTTTGGTCCTTTGCAATGCAGTTGATTTCGTCACAGCCTATTTTTTGTAGAGACTAAAATTCCAGATTTTCTGCTTTTTTCAATTGCATTTCATTTGAACCTATCTCCTTTCCAGAGTGTTTGTAAGCCTTTCTTTTGGGATTCGCAAGATTCAATTTCCCTTCCCGAAAGGAAATTTCATTTCCTTTCGGGAAGGGAAAAGGAATCTTGCGATTTCAATGGGGACCAATAGAGGAATCGTTGGTGCATGTCCCTGCACTTGATGGCAGGCCATGCCTTTTGATGGCTTTGACTTTGGGAAAGACTTTTTTCTTTTTTTGGTTGTTTTCTGAAGTGTTCATGCCATGTCCCTCATATCTTGCCCCCTAAGTTGTGTCTTCCTCCTTGACATTTTCCCCTGCTTTTGCAACATCTGTGAGCTTAGTTTTGGCATCTTTTGGTCCTTTGCACTGCACCTGCTAAAACCCCAGTCCAATTTCTAAGACTCATTAAATTTCCCTAATTTTCTTTTTTTCTCCTCCAATTGCAATTCCTTTGATGGTGTCTCCATTCCAGCGTGTTTGCAAGTCCTTCTTTTCTGTTTTGGCCTTCAGTGGGGATCAATTTTGGCAAGCTTTGCTGCATGTCCCTGCATTTTAATGGCTTTGACTTTGGGAAAGAGTTTTTCTTTTTTTTATTTTTAATATTTTAAGTATTCATGCCATGTCTCTCATATCTTGCTCCCTAAGATGTGTCTTCCTCCTTGACTTTTTCCCCTGCTTTTGCAACATCTGTGAGCTTAGTTTTGGCATCTTTTGGTCCTTTGCACTGCACCTGCTAAAACCCCAGGCCACTTTAAAAGAGTCATTACATTTCCCAAATTTTCTTTTTTTCTCCTGCAATTGCAATTCCTTTGATGGTGTCTCCAATCCAGCGTGTTTGTAACTCCTTCTTTTCTGTTTTGGCCTTCAGTGGGGATCAATGTTGGCAAGCTTAGCTGCATGTGCCTGCACTTGCTGGCATGCCATGCCTTTTGGTGGCTTTGACTTGGGGAAAGATTTTTTTCATTTTTTGGTTGATTTCTGAAGTGTCCATGCCATGTCCTCATATCTTGCCACCTAAGTTGTGTCTTCCTCCTTGACTTTTTCCCCTGCTTTTGCAACATCTGTGAGCTTAGTTTTTGCATCTTTTGGTCCTTTGCACTGCACCTGATTTAAACCCAGACCATTTTCTTAGAGTCACTAAATTTCCCAAATTTTCTTTTTTTCTCCTCCAATTGCAATTCCTTTGATGTTGACTCCTTTCCAGCGTGTTTGTAGGTCCTTCTTTTCTGTTTTGGCCTTCAGTGGGGATCAATTTTGGCAAGCTTTGCTGCATGTGCCTGCACTTGCTGGCGTATGGCGTGTCTGCATTTTGATGGCTTTGACTTTGGGAAAGATTTTTTCTTGTTTTTTTTTTTTATTATTTTAAGTATTCATGGCATGTCCCTCATATCTTGCCCCCTAAGTTGTGTCTTCCTCCTTGACTTTTTCCCCTGCTTTTGCAACATCTGTGAGCTTAGTTTTGGCACCTTTTGGTCCATTGCAATGCAGCTGATTTCCTCACAGCCTATTTTTTGAAGAGACTAAAATTCCTGATTTTCTGCTTTTTTCAATTGCATTTCATGTGAACCTATCTCCTTTCCAGAGTGTTTGTAAGCCTTTCTTTTGGGATTCGCAAGATTCCTTTTCCCTTCCCGAAAGGAAATGAAATTTCCTTTCGGGAAGGGAAAAGGAATCTTGCGATTTCAATGGGGACCAATAGAGGAATCTTTGGTGCATGTCCCTGCACTTGATGGCAGGCCATGCCTTTTGATGGCTTTGACTTTGGGAAAGATTTTTTTCTTTTTTTGGTTGTTTTCTGAAGTGTTCATGCCATGTCCCTCATATCTTGCCCCCTAAGTTGTGTCTTCCTCCTTGACTTTTTCCCCTGCTTTTGCAACATCTGTGAGCTTAGTTTTGGCATCTTTTGGTCCTTTGCACTGCACCTGCTAAAACCCCAGGCCAATTTCTAAGAGTCATTAAATTTCCCAAATTTTCTTTTTTTCTCCTCCAATTGCAATTCCTTTGATGGTGTCTCCTTTCCAGCGTGTTTGTAGGTCCTTCTTTTCTGTTTTGGCCTTCAGTGGGGATCAATTTTGGCAAGCTTTGCTGCATGTGCCTGCATTTTAATGGCTTTGACTTTGGGAAAGATTTTTTCTTTTTTTTTTTTTTTTAATATTTTAAGTATTCATGCCATGTCCCTCATATCTTGCCCCCTAAGTTGTGTCTTCCTCCATGACTTTTTGCCCTGCCTTTGCAACATCTGTGAGCTTAGTTTTGGCATCTTTTGATCCTTTGCAATGCACCTGATAAAACCCCAGGCCATTTTCTTAGACTCACTAAATTTCCAAAATTTTCTTTTTTTCTCCTCCAATTGCAATTCCTTTGATGTTGACTCCTTTCCAGCGTGTTTGTAGGTCCTTCTTTTCTGTTTTGGCCTTCAGCGGGGATCAATTTTGGCAAGCTTTGCTGCATGTGCCTGCCCTTGGTGGCGTATGGCCTGCCTGCATTTTGGTGGCTTTAACTTTCGGAAAGATTTTTTTCTTTTTTTTTTTTTATTATTTTAAGTACTCATGCCATGTCCCTCATATCTTGCCCCCTAAGTTGTGTCTTCCTCCTTGACTTTTTCCCCTGCTTTTGCAACATCTGTGAGCTTTGTTTTGGCACCTTTTGGTCCTTTGCAATGCAGTTGATTTCGTCACAGCCTATTTTTTGTAGAGACTAAAATTCCAGATTTTCTGCTTTTTTCAATTGCATTTCATTTGAACCTATCTCCTTTCCAGAGTGTTTGTAAGCCTTTCTTTTGGGATTCGCAAGATTCAATTTCCCTTCCCGAAAGGAAATTTCATTTCCTTTTGGGAAGGGAAAAGGAATCTTGCGATTTCAATGGGGACCAATAGAGGAATCGTTGGTGCATGTCCCTGCACTTGATGGCAGGCCATGCCTTTTGATGGCTTTGACTTTGGGAAAGACTTTTTTCTTTTTTTGGTTGTTTTCTGAAGTGTTCATGCCATGTCCCTCATATCTTGATCCCTAAGTTGTGTCTTCCTCCTTGACATTTTCCCCTGCTTTTGCAACATCTGTGAGCTTAGTTTTGGCATCTTTTGGTCCTTTGCACTGCACCTGCTAAAACCCCAGTCCAATTTCTAAGACTCATTAAATTTCCCTAATTTTCTTTTTTTCTCCTCCAATTGCAATTCCTTTGATGGTGTCTCCATTCCAGCGTGTTTGCAAGTCCTTCTTTTCTGTTTTGGCCTTCAGTGGGGATCAATTTTGGCAAGCTTTGCTGCATGTCCCTGCATTTTAATGGCTTTGACTTTGGGAAAGAGTTTTTCTTTTTTTTATTTTTAATATTTTAAGTATTCATGCCATGTCTCTCATATCTTGCTCCCTAAGATGTGTCTTCCTCCTTGACTTTTTCCCCTGCTTTTGCAACATCTGTGAGCTTAGTTTTGGCATCTTTTGGTCCTTTGCACTGCACCTGCTAAAACCCCAGGCCACTTTAAAAGAGTCATTAAATTTCCCAAATTTTCTTTTTTTCTCCTGCAATTGCAATTCCTTTGATGGTGTCTCCAATCCAGCGTGTTTGTAACTCCTTCTTTTCTGTTTTGGCCTTCAGTGGGGATCAATGTTGGCAAG
Organism: Artemisiospiza belli; assembly: GCA_021963965.1. Lineage (NCBI taxonomy): Eukaryota > Metazoa > Chordata > Aves > Passeriformes > Passerellidae > Artemisiospiza > Artemisiospiza belli. Next base: position 186,978 of record JAKDEW010000494.1, read on the forward strand.
CTTAGCTGCATGTGCCTGCACTTGCTGGCATGCCATGCCTTTTGGTGGCTTTGACTTGGGGAAAGATTTTTTTCATTTTTTGGTTGATTTCTGAAGTGTCCATGCCATGTCCTCATATCTTGCCACCTAAGTTGTGTCTTCCTCCTTGACTTTTTCCCCTGCTTTTGCAACATCTGTGAGCTTAGTTTTTGCATCTTTTGGTCCTTTGCACTGCACCTGATTTAAACCCAGACCATTTTCTTAGAGTCACTAAATTTCCCAAATTTTCTTTTTTTCTCCTCCAATTGCAATTCCTTTGATGTTGACTCCTTTCCAGCGTGTTTGTAGGTCCTTCTTTTCTGTTTTGGCCTTCAGTGGGGATCAATTTTGGCAAGCTTTGCTGCATGTGCCTGCACTTGCTGGCGTATGGCGTGTCTGCATTTTGATGGCTTTGACTTTGGGAAAGATTTTTTCTTGTTTTTTTTTTTTATTATTTTAAGTATTCATGGCATGTCCCTCATATCTTGCCCCCTAAGTTGTGTCTTCCTCCTTGACTTTTTCCCCTGCTTTTGCAACATCTGTGAGCTTAGTTTTGGCACCTTTTGGTCCATTGCAATGCAGCTGATTTCCTCACAGCCTATTTTTTGAAGAGACTAAAATTCCTGATTTTCTGCTTTTTTCAATTGCATTTCATGTGAACCTATCTCCTTTCCAGAGTGTTTGTAAGCCTTTCTTTTGGGATTCGCAAGATTCCTTTTCCCTTCCCGAAAGGAAATGAAATTTCCTTTCGGGAAGGGAAAAGGAATCTTGCGATTTCAATGGGGACCAATAGAGGAATCTTTGGTGCATGTCCCTGCACTTGATGGCAGGCCATGCCTTTTGATGGCTTTGACTTTGGGAAAGATTTTTTTCTTTTTTTGGTTGTTTTCTGAAGTGTTCATGCCATGTCCCTCATATCTTGCCCCCTAAGTTGTGTCTTCCTCCTTGACTTTTTCCCCTGCTTTTGCAACATCTGTGAGCTTAGTTTTGGCATCTTTTGGTCCTTTGCACTGCACCTGCTAAAACCCCAGGCCAATTTCTAAGAGTCATTAAATTTCCCAAATTTTCTTTTTTTCTCCTCCAATTGCAATTCCTTTGATGGTGTCTCCTTTCCAGCGTGTTTGTAGGTCCTTCTTTTCTGTTTTGGCCTTCAGTGGGGATCAATTTTGGCAAGCTTTGCTGCATGTGCCTGCATTTTAATGGCTTTGACTTTGGGAAAGATTTTTTCTTTTTTTTTTTTTTTAATATTTTAAGTATTCATGCCATGTCCCTCATATCTTGCCCCCTAAGTTGTGTCTTCCTCCATGACTTTTTGCCCTGCCTTTGCAACATCTGTGAGCTTAGTTTTGGCATCTTTTGATCCTTTGCAATGCACCTGATAAAACCCCAGGCCATTTTCTTAGACTCACTAAATTTCCAAAATTTTCTTTTTTTCTCCTCCAATTGCAATTCCTTTGATGTTGACTCCTTTCCAGCGTGTTTGTAGGTCCTTCTTTTCTGTTTTGGCCTTCAGCGGGGATCAATTTTGGCAAGCTTTGCTGCATGTGCCTGCCCTTGGTGGCGTATGGCCTGCCTGCATTTTGATGGCTCTGACTTTGGGGTAGATTTTTTCTTTTTTTTTTTTTTTTGGTTTTAAGTATTCATGCCATGTCCCTCATATCTTGCTCCCTAAGTTGTGTCTTCCTCCTTGACTTTTTGCCCTGCTTTTGCAACATCTGTGAGCTTAGTTTTGGCATCTTTTGGTCCTTTGCACTGCACCTGATATAAACACAGGCCATGTTCTTAGAGTCACTAAATTTCCCAAATTTTCTTTTTTTCTCCTCCAATTGCAATTCCTTTGATGTTGACTCCTTTCCAGCGTGTTTGTAGGGCCTTCTTTTCTGTTTTGGCCTTCAGTGGGGATCAATTTTGGCAAGCTTTGCTGCATGTGCCTGCCTTTGGTGGCGCATGGCCTGTCGGCATTTTGGTGGCTTTGACTTTCGGAAAGATTTTTTTTTTTTTTTTTTTTATTATTTTAAGTATTCATGCCATGTCCCTCATATCTTGCCCCCTAAGTTGTGTCTTCCTCCTTGACTTTTTCCCCTGCTTTTGCAACATCTGTGAGCTTAGTTTTGGCATCTTTTGGTCCTTTGCAATGCAGCTGATTTCCTCACAGCCTATTTTTTGAAGAGACTAAAATTCCCGATTTTCTGCTTTTTTCAATTGCATTTCATTTGAACCTATCTCCTTTCCAGAGTGTTTGTAAGCCTTTCTTTTGGGATTCGCAAGATTCCTTTTCCCTTCCCGAAAGGAAATTTCATTTCCTTTCGGGAAGGGAAAAGGAATCTTGCGATTTCAATGGGGACCAATAGAGGAATCTTTGGTGCATGTCCCTGCACTTGATGGCAGGCCATGCCTTTTGATGGCTTTGACTTTGGGAAAGATTTTTTCTTTTTTTGGTTGTTTTCTGAAGTGTTCATGCCATGTCCCTCATATCTTGCTCCCTAAGTTCTGTCTTCCTCCTTGACTTTTTCCCCTGCTTTTGCAACATCTGTGAGCTTAGTTTTGGCATCTTTTGGTCCTTTGCACTGCACCTGCTAAAACCCCAGGCCAATTTCTAAGAGTCATTAAATTTCCCAAATTTTCTTTTTTTCTCCTCCAATTGCAATTCCTTTGATGGTGTCTCCATTCCAGCATGTTTGTAGGTCCTTCTTTTCTGTTTTGGCCTTCAGTGGGGATCAATGTTGGCAAGCTTAGCTGCATGTGCCTGCACTTGCTGGCGTATGGCCTGCCTGCATTTTGATGGCTTTGACTTTGGGATAGATTTTTTCTTTTTTTTTTTTTTTTTGTTTTAAGTATTCATGCCATGTCCCTCATATCTTGCTCCCTAAGTTGTGTCTTCCTCCTTGACTTTTTCCCCTGCTTTTGCAACATCTGTGAGCTTGGTTTTTGCATCTTTGTTCATTTGCACTGCACCTGATATAAACCCAGGCCATTTTCTTAGAGTCACTAAATTTCCAAAATTTTCTTTTTTTCTCCTCCAATTGCAATTCCTTTGATGTTGACTCCTTTCCAGCGTGTTTGTAGGTCCTTCTTTTCTATTTTGGCCTTCAGTGGGGATCAATTTTGGCAAGCTTAGCTGCATGTGCCTGCCCTTGGTGGCGTATGGCCTGCCTGCATTTTGATGGCTTTGACTTTGGGAAAGATTTTTTCTTTTTTTTTTTTTTATTATTTTAAGTATTCATGCCATGTCCCTCATATCTTGCTCCCTAAGATGTGTCTTCCTCCTTGACTTTTTCCCCTGCTTTTGCAACATCTGTGAGCTTAGTTTTGGCATCTTTTGGTCCTTTGCACTGCACCTGCTAAAACCCCAGGCCACTTTAAAAGAGTCATTAAATTTCCCAAATTTTCTTTTTTTCTCCTGCAATTGCAATTCCTTTGATGGTGTCTCCAATCCAGCGTGTTTGTAACTCCTTCTTTTCTGTTTTGGCCTTCAGTGGGGATCAATGTTGGCAAGCTTAGCTGCATGTGCCTGCACTTGCTGGCATGCCATGCCTTTTGGTGGCTTTGACTTGGGGAAAGATTTTTTTCATTTTTTGGTTGATTTCTGAAGTGTCCATGCCATGTCCTCATATCTTGCCACCTAAGTTGTGTCTTCCTCCTTGACTTTTTCCCCTGCTTTTGCAACATCTGTGAGCTTAGTTTTTGCATCTTTTGGTCCTTTGCACTGCACCTGATTTAAACCCAGACCATTTTCTTAGAGTCACTAAATTTCCCAAATTTTCTTTTTTTCTCCTCCAATTGCAATTCCTTTGATGTTGACTCCTTTCCAGCGTGTTTGTAGGTCCTTCTTTTCTGTTTTGGCCTTCAGTGGGGATCAATTTTGGCAAGCTTTGCTGCATGTGCCTGCACTTGCTGGCGTATGGCGTGTCTGCATTGTGATGGCTTTGACTTTGGGAAAGATTTTTTCTTTTTTTTTTTTTTTATTATTTTAAGTATTCATGGCATGTCCCTCATATCTTGCCCCCTAAGTTGTGTCTTCCTCCTTGACTTTTTCCCCTGCTTTTGCAACATCTGTGAGCTTAGTTTTGGCACCTTTTGGTCCATTGCAATGCAGCTGATTTCCTCACAGCCTATTTTTTGAAGAGACTAAAATTCCTGATTTTCTGCTTTTTTCAATTGCATTTCATGTGAACCTATCTCCTTTCCAGAGTGTTTGTAAGCCTTTCTTTTGGGATTCGCAAGATTCCTTTTCCCTTCCCGAAAGGAAATGAAATTTCCTTTCGGGAAGGGAAAAGGAATCTTGCGATTTCAATGGGGACCAATAGAGGAATCTTTGGTGCATGTCCCTGCACTTGATGGCAGGCCATGCCTTTTGATGGCTTTGACTTTGGGAAAGATTTTTTTCTTTTTTTGGTTGTTTTCTGAAGTGTTCATGCCATGTCCCTCATATCTTGCCCCCTAAGTTGTGTCTTCCTCCTTGACTTTTTCCCCTGCTTTTGCAACATCTGTGAGCTTAGTTTTGGCATCTTTTGGTCCTTTGCACTGCACCTGCTAAAACCCCAGGCCAATTTCTAAGAGTCATTAAATTTCCCAAATTTTCTTTTTTTCTCCTCCAATTGCAATTCCTTTGATGGTGTCTCCTTTCCAGCGTGTTTGTAGGTCCTTCTTTTCTGTTTTGGCCTTCAGTGGGGATCAATTTTGGCAAGCTTTGCTGCATGTGCCTGCATTTTAATGGCTTTGACTTTGGGAAAGATTTTTTCTTTTTTTTTTTTTTTAATATTTTAAGTATTCATGCCATGTCCCTCATATCTTGCCCCCTAAGTTGTGTCTTCCTCCATGACTTTTTGCCCTGCCTTTGCAACATCTGTGAGCTTAGTTTTGGCATCTTTTGATCCTTTGCAATGCACCTGATAAAACCCCAGGCCATTTTCTTAGACTCACTAAATTTCCAAAATTTTCTTTTTTTCTCCTCCAATTGCAATTCCTTTGATGTTGACTCCTTTCCAGCGTGTTTGTAGGTCCTTCTTTTCTGTTTTGGCCTTCAGCGGGGATCAATTTTGGCAAGCTTTGCTGCATGTGCCTGCCCTTGGTGGCGTATGGCCTGCCTGCATTTTGATGGCTCTGACTTTGGGGTAGATTTTTTCTTTTTTTTTTTTTTTTGGTTTTAAGTATTCATGCCATGTCCCTCATATCTTGCTCCCTAAGTTGTGTCTTCCTCCTTGACTTTTTGCCCTGCTTTTGCAACATCTGTGAGCTTAGTTTTGGCATCTTTTGGTCCTTTGCACTGCACCTGATATAAACACAGGCCATGTTCTTAGAGTCACTAAATTTCCCAAATTTTCTTTTTTTCTCCTCCAATTGCAATTCCTTTGATGTTGACTCCTTTCCAGCGTGTTTGTAGGGCCTTCTTTTCTGTTTTGGCCTTCAGTGGGGATCAATTTTGGCAAGCTTTGCTGCATGTGCCTGCCTTTGGTGGCGCATGGCCTGTCGGCATTTTGGTGGCTTTGACTTTCGGAAAGATTTTTTTTTTTTTATTATTTTAAGTATTCATGCCATGTCCCTCATATCTTGCCCCCTAAGTTGTGTCTTCCTCCTTGACTTTTTCCCCTGCTTTTGCAACATCTGTGAGCTTAGTTTTGGCATCTTTTGGTCCTTTGCAATGCAGCTGATTTCCTCACAGCCTATTTTTTGAAGAGACTAAAATTCCCGATTTTCTGCTTTTTTCAATTGCATTTCATTTGAACCTATCTCCTTTCCAGAGTGTTTGTAAGCCTTTCTTTTGGGATTCGCAAGATTCCTTTTCCCTTCCCGAAAGGAAATTTCATTTCCTTTCGGGAAGGGAAAAGGAATCTTGCGATTTCAATGGGGACCAATAGAGGAATCTTTGGTGCATGTCCCTGCACTTGATGGCAGGCCATGCCTTTTGATGGCTTTGACTTTGGGAAAGATTTTTTCTTTTTTTGGTTGTTTTCTGAAGTGTTCATGCCATGTCCCTCATATCTTGCTCCCTAAGTTCTGTCTTCCTCCTTGACTTTTTCCCCTGCTTTTGCAACATCTGTGAGCTTAGTTTTGGCATCTTTTGGTCCTTTGCACTGCACCTGCTAAAACCCCAGGCCAATTTCTAAGAGTCATTAAATTTCCCAAATTTTCTTTTTTTCTCCTCCAATTGCAATTCCTTTGATGGTGTCTCCATTCCAGCATGTTTGTAGGTCCTTCTTTTCTGTTTTGGCCTTCAGTGGGGATCAATGTTGGCAAGCTTAGCTGCATGTGCCTGCACTTGCTGGCGTATGGCCTGCCTGCATTTTGATGGCTTTGACTTTGGGATAGATTTTTTCTTTTTTTTTTTTTTTTTGTTTTAAGTATTCATGCCATGTCCCTCATATCTTGCTCCCTAAGTTGTGTCTTCCTCCTTGACTTTTTCCCCTGCTTTTGCAACATCTGTGAGCTTGGTTTTTGCATCTTTGTTCATTTGCACTGCACCTGATATAAACCCAGGCCATTTTCTTAGAGTCACTAAATTTCCAAAATTTTCTTTTTTTCTCCTCCAATTGCAATTCCTTTGATGTTGACTCCTTTCCAGCGTGTTTGTAGGTCCTTCTTTTCTATTTTGGCCTTCAGTGGGGATCAATTTTGGCAAGCTTAGCTGCATGTGCCTGCCCTTGGTGGCGTATGGCCTGCCTGCATTTTGATGGCTTTGACTTTGGGAAAGATTTTTTCTTTTTTTTTTTTTTATTATTTTAAGTATTCATGCCATGTCCCTCATATCTTGCTCCCTAAGATGTGTCTTCCTCCTTGACTTTTTCCCCTGCTTTTGCAACATCTGTGAGCTTAGTTTTGGCATCTTTTGGTCCTTTGCACTGCACCTGCTAAAACCCCAGGCCACTTTAAAAGAGTCATTAAATTTCCCAAATTTTCTTTTTTTCTCCTGCAATTGCAATTCCTTTGATGGTGTCTCCAATCCAGCGTGTTTGTAACTCCTTCTTTTCTGTTTTGGCCTTCAGTGGGGATCAATTTTGGCAAGCTTTGCTGCATGTGCCTGCCCTTGGTGGCGTATGGCCTGCCTGCATTTTGATGGCTTTGACTTTGGGAAAGATTTTTTCTTTTTTTTTTTTTTATTATTTTAAGTATTCATGGCATGTCCCTCATATCTTGCCCCCTAAGTTGTGTCTTCCTCCTTGACTTTTTCCCCTGCTTTTGCAACATCTGTGAGCTTAGTTTTGGCATCTTTTGGTCCTTTGCACTGCACCTGCTAAAACCCCAGGCCAATTTCTAAGAGTCATTAAATTTCCCAAATTTTCTTTTTTTCTCCTCCAATTGCAATTCCTTTGATGGTGTCTCCATTCCAGCGTGTTTGTAGGTCCTTCTTTTCTGTTTTGGCCTTCAGTGGGGATCAATGTTGGCAAGCTTAGCTGCATGTGCCTGCACTTGCTGGCGTATGGCCTGCCTGCATTTTGATGGCTTTGACTTTGGGATAGATTTTTTCTTTTTTTTTTTTTTTTGTTTTAAGTATTCATGCCATGTCCCTCATATCTTGCTCCCTAAGTTGTGTCTTCCTCCTTGACTTTTTCCCCTGCTTTTGCAACATCTGTGAGCTTAGTTTTTGCATCTTTGTTCATTTGCACTGCACCTGATATAAACCCAGGCCATTTCCTTAGAGTCACTAAATTTCCAAAATTTTTTTTTTTTCTCCTCCAATTGCAATTCCTTTGATGTTGACTCCTTTCCAGCGTGTTTGTAGGTCCTTCTTTTCTGTTTTGGCCTTCAGTGGGGATCAATTTTGGCAAGCTTAGCTGCATGTGCCTGCCCTTGGTGGCGTATGGCCTGCCTGCATTTTGATGGCTTTGACTTTGGGAAAGATTTTTTCTTTTTTTTTTTTTTATTATTTTAAGTATTCATGCCATGTCCCTCATATCTTGCCCCCTAAGTTGTGTCTTCCTCCATGACTTTTTGCCCTGCTTTTGCAACATCTGTGAGCTTAGATTTTGCATCTTTTGGTCCTTTGCACTGCACCTGATATAAACCCAGGCTATTTTCTTAGAGTCACTAAATTTCCCAAATTTTCTTTTTTTCTCCTCCAATTGCAATTCCTTTGATGTTGACTCCTTTCCAGCGTGTTTGTAGGTCCTTCTTTTCTGTTTTGGCCTTCAGTGGGGATCAATTTGGCAAACTTTGCTGCATGTGCCTGCCCTTAGTGGCGTATGGCCTGCCTGCATTTTGATGGCTTTGACTTTGGGAAAGATTTTTTCTTTTTTTTTTTTTTTATTATTTTAAGTATTCATGGCATGTCCCTCATATCTTCCCCCCTAAGTTGTGTCTTCCTCCTTGACTTTTTCCCCTGCTTTTGCAACATCTGTGAGCTTAGTTTTGGCATCTTTTGGTCCTTTGCACTGCACCTGCTAAAAACCCAGGCCAATTTCTAAGAGTCATTAAATTTCCCAAATTTTCTTTTTTTCTCCTCCAATTGCAATTCCTTTGATGGTGTCTCCATTCCAGCGTGTTTGTAGGTCCTTCTTTTCTGTTTTGGCCTTCAGTGGGGATCAATGTTGCCAAGCTTAGCTGCATGTGCCTGCCCTTGGTGGCGTATGGCCTGCCTGCATTTTGATGGCTTTGACTTTGGGATAGATTTTTTCTTTTTTTTTTTTTTTTTGTTTTAAGTATTCATGCCATGTCCCTCATATCTTGCTCCCTAAGTTGTGTCTTCCTCCTTGACTTTTTCCCCTGCTTTTGCAACATCTGTGAGCTTAGTTTTTGCATCTTTTTCATTTGCACTGCACCTGATATAAACCCAGGCCATTTCCTTAGAGTCACTAAATTTCTAAAATTTTCTTTTTTTCTCCTCCAATTGCAATTCCTTTGATGTTGACTCCTTTCCAGCGTGTTTGTAGGTCCTTCTTTTCTGTTTTGGCCTTCAGTGGGGATCAATTTGGCAAGCTTTGCTGCATGTGCCTGCCCTTGGTGGCGTATGGCCTGCCTGCATTTTGATGGCTTTCACTTTGGGAAAGATTTTTACATTTTTTTTTTTTTATTATTTTAAGTATTCATGCCATGTCCCTCATATCTTGCCCCCTAAGTTGTGTCTTCCTCCTTGACTATTTCCCCTGCTTTTGCAACATCTGTGAGCTTAGTTTTGGCATCTTTTGGTCCTTTGCACTGCACCTGATATAAACCCAGGCCATTTTCTTAGAGTCACTAAGTTTCCCAAATTTTCTTTTTTTCTCCTCCAATTGCAATTCCTTTGATGTTGACTCCTTTCCAGCGTGTTTGTAGGTCCTTCTTTTCTGTTTTGGCCTTCAGTGGGGATCAATTTTGGCAAGCTTTGCTGCATGTGCCTGCCCTTGGTGGCGTATGGCCTGCCTGCATTTTGGTGGCTTTGACTTTCGGAAAGATTTTTTTCTTTTTTTTTTTTTTCTTATTTTAAGTATTCATGCCATGTCCCTCATATCTTGCCACCTAAGTTGTGTCTTCCTCCTTGACTTTTTCCCCTGCTTTTGCAACATCTGTGAGCTTTGTTTTGGCACCTTTTGGTCCTTTGCCATGCAGCTGATTTCCTCACAGCCTATTTTTTGTAGAGACTAAAATTCCAGATTTTCTGCTTTTTTCAATTGCATTTCATTTGAACCTATCTCCTTTCCAGAGTGTTTGTAAGCCTTTCTTTTGGGATTCGCAAGATTCAATTTCCCTTCCCGAAAGGAAATTTCATTTCCTTTCGGGAAGGGAAAAGGAATCTTGCGATTTCAATGGGGACCAATAGAGGAATCGTTGGTGCATGTCCCTGCACTTGATGGCAGGCCATGCCTTTTGATGGCTTTGACTTTGGGAAAGACTTTTTTCTTTTTTTGGTTGTTTTCTGAAGTGTTCATGCCATGTCCCTCATATCTTGCCCCCTAAGTTGTGTCTTCCTCCTTGACATTTTCCCCTGCTTTTGCAACATCTGTGAGCTTAGTTTTGGCATCTTTTGGTCCTTTGCACTGCACCTGCTAAAACCCCAGTCCAATTTCTAAGACTCATTAAATTTCCCTAATTTTCTTTTTTTCTCCTCCAATTGCAATTCCTTTGATGGTGTCTCCATTCCAGCGTGTTTGCAAGTCCTTCTTTTCTGTTTTGGCCTTCAGTGGGGATCAATTTTGGCAATCTTTGCTGCATGTGCCTGCATTTTAATGGCTTTGACTTTGGGAAAGAGTTTTTCTTTTTTTTATTTTTAATATTTTAAGTATTCATGCCATGTCTCTCATATCTTGCTCCCTAAGATGTGTCTTCCTCCTTGACTTTTTCCCCTGCTTTTGCAACATCTGTGAGCTTAGTTTTGGCATCTTTTGGTCCTTTGCACTGCACCTGCTAAAACCCCAGGCCACTTTAAAAGAGTCATTAAATTTCACAAATTTTCTTTTTTTCTCCTGCAATTGCAATTCCTTTGATGGTGTCTCCATTCCAGCGTGTTTGTAACTCCTTCTTTTCTGTTTTGGCCTTCAGTGGGGATCAATGTTGGCAAGCTTAGCTGCATGTGCCTGCACTTGCTGGCATGCCATGCCTTTTGGTGGCTTTGACTTGGGGAAAGATTTTTTTCATTTTTTGGTTGATTTCTGAAGTGTCCATGCCATGTCCTCATATCTTGCCACCTAAGTTGTGTCTTCCTCCTTGACTTTTTGCCCTGCTTTTGCAACATCTGTGAGCTTAGTTTTGGCATATTTTGGTCCTTTGCACTGCACCTGATATAAACCCAGGCCATTTTCTTAGAGTCACTAAATTTCCAAAATTTTCTTTTTTTCTCCTCCAATTGCAATTCCTTTGATGTTGACTCCTTTCCAGCGTGTTTGTAGGTCCTTCTTTTCTGTTTTGGCCTTCAGTGGGCATCAGTGTTGGCAAGCTTTGCTGCATGTGCCTGCCCTTGGTGGCGTATGGCCTGCCTGCATTTTGGTGGCTTTGACTTTGGGAAAGATTTTTTTCTTTTTTTTTTTTTTATTATTTTAAGTATTCATGCCATGTCCCTCATATCTTGCCCCCTAAGTTGTGTCTTCCTCCTTGACTTTTTCCCCTGCTTTTGCAACATCTGTGAGCTTAGTTTTGGCACTTTTTTGTCCATTGCAATGCAGCTGATTTCCTCACAGACTATTTTTTGAAGAGACTAAAATTCCCGATTTTCGGCTTTTTTCAATTGCATTTTATTTGAACCTATCTCCTTTCCAGAGTGTTTGTAAGCCTTTCTTTTGGGATTCGCAACATTCCTTTTCCCTTCCCGAAAGGAAATTTCATTTCCTTTCGGGAAGGGAAAAGGAATCTTGCGATTTCAATGGGGACCAATAGAGGAATCTTTGGTGCATGTCCCTGCACTTGATGGCAGGCCATGCCTTTTGATGGCTTTGACTTTGGGAAAGACTTTTTTCTTTTTTTGGTTGTTTTCTGAAGTGTTCATGCCATGTCCCTCATATCTTGCCCCCTAAGTTGTGTCTTCCTCCTTGACTTTTTCCCCTGCTTTTGCAACATCTGTGAGCTTAGTTTTGGCATCTTTTGGTCCTTTGCACTGCACCTGCTAAAACCCCAGGCCACATTCTAAGAGTCATTAAATTTCCCAAATTTTCTTTTTTTCTCCTGCAATTGCAATTCCTTTGATGCTGTCTCCATTCCAGCGTGTTTGTAAGTCCTTCTTTTCTGTTTTGGCCTTCAGTGGTGAGACACAGTAAAGATCCATTCTGAATTAGGTGAAGTGTCTAAGAGAGTTGAAAAGTCTGTGAGGCCAAAGCTGAAGGAAGAACTCGCATGCCGAGACAGCAAGGGAGAAAGAAAAACAGAAAAGACCACAAGGTCGATTTGCCCCCGACTTAGGAATTCCTCTGATAAAGAAGAACTGGTGCTAAATGTCACACGGAATGAATATGTATGAACTTATTGTGAAACTGTATGCATATTCATTTGGAAGGGGGATAAAAGAAGACCCGAGGTCTTCAGAGGTACGCTTGCCTATTGGGGAGGCTTGCGTCCGGCGCGCGTCGTAAATAAACATACTGGGCTTTAGAACTTTTATAAAGTTGTGAGGTTTCTTCTTTTCTCCCGCAAAACATTATGGCGAGCCAGGGCAGGAGTTCTCTGTTCCCGTAGGGGCAGGGGGGATAGACGGACCTCCAAGGCGCGCCCTAGGATTTTTTCCTGGTGGGGCTCCGCTCGTCTCAACTTGCCACCTGCGAGGACAGACAAGGACCTGCTGGCCTGCGGAGGAAGATACGGTATGTACTGAGGGGGCCCCGGGGGAGGAAAAGGAGAGCAAGGGAGTAAACCACCCAGAGACATCTGGGTTCAGCTGATAGAGCAGCTGTATTAGAGACGGGGTTCATCGTTCTGATAGAGCAGACCGCAAGCGGTTCTGGGGGGTGTGCCGGGTGAACCCGTGTGTGTGTGTCTTGGGGGTTCATCGTTCTGATAGAGCGGAACCGCTAGAGGCTCTGGGGGTGAGCCGGGTGAACCCGTGTATGTGTGTCTTGGGGGTTCATTGTTCTGATGGAGCAGAACTGCCGAACCCGTGTGTGCTTTGTTTGTGTGTGTGTGATGTCCGGACACTGTGTTGCTGTAATGGTTAATGTGTGCATTGTGTGGTCAGTGCACTGTGTTTCTAATCGTGCAAGTGTATAAGTGTATGGTGTATAAAAGAGAGTAAATCTACAGTGCCCTAGAGTGCGGGGGGTGAGTTCTACCCGTGTTTGAAGCAGCCGAGCGAGGCCTGAGGCACTGGCTGCAGCAGGCTGCGGGGGCAGGGAGAGAAGTGCCCCGCGGAGAAGCGAGTGGGGGGAACGTCAGTGATGGTATTTATCATGGTTTAATTGTAGTGATTTGTGTAGATCTGGTACATTTTAACCGTGAGTATGAGCTCAGAGAGTTCCTTTGCCTTGGATGTTTGATTTTGATCTCTATGATGTTATTTTGATTGTGTCTAGGAAAAATTGATGTGAGTAAATGCTGAATTATGGTATGCTGCGTTGTGTTGAGAAAAGTGAGGACTTTGAGAAATACGCCCTTTCCCAGTGATTTTGTGTGGTGATTTTCTTCTGCTGCATTGTGGTAATTTGATTCTCAGATTGTATAGTAGTGTTTGTGGAGATTTTAAGATTTTGTTGCAACAAGAGTGGCATTTTACATAGGAGAACTATAGTACAGTGATTTATGCTTAATTACAATAAAGCAAGTTAAAGAAATTCCAAGAATTCTCCCCCTCACAGCAATTCAAGCCTTGGCTCTAGTGAATTTGAGATAAAGGGGGGGTGCGGGTGCGAGTGTTTGTGTCCGTGGGCATATCAGAGTTTCAGCTAAGACAAGCACAGCCTTTTTGCAAAGCAGTAAAACAAGTGTAAGTAGACATAGTGCTTAATTAGATTGTGCAAGAAGAGAACTAGAAAAGACTGATATTTTGTTTGATCAGAACATAGTGTCCATGTCACGTTTTTGATTAGCATGCTGTGTGAGGTGACAGTGGCTGTCCCCTGGGCACAGGGACAGCTCTGGCTGCCCCATCTCCCCAGGGAACACGAGAATGGCCTGTGGGCAAAAGCTGGATGTGCAGGTATTATTGCAGTGCGGTGTTTATGAGAAGCACTGGAATTGCTGTTTTGCTGTTCTAATAAGTGTTAGGGCACATGTAAAATTAGAGTTTCTGGTCAAGCGGATTCAGAACCTAAGGTCTTAGAGCTTGTGTGTGGGAACCACATCTGATACCTGCCACCTGGAGCTGTGTGTGTGTAGGAGGAAAACTGAGAAACTACTGTGAAGGTCTGTAAAAAGGTTTGAGTGGAAGCGAGATAGGGCAAGGAGAAATAAATAATGAAAACTGACCAGAGCAAAGAGCTTCCTAAATTAGCCCCTTTTGGGAGGGGCTCACTGGGAGAAGGCTGCCAGTAGGAGCAGCTCAGAAAATAAAAAGATTTATAATACTTCATTGCTGTTAGTACTGTTTTAAAATAGGAAGATAAATGGGATAGAGTTTTGTATGCTGAAATGTCTTTTTGTTTTAAGAAATCACCCAGAATGGCAAAGAGACTGTAAGATCAGACCGCCCTCTGGTCTTGGCCCTTAAAAAAGGGAAACAAGGCAAAGAGAAAGCAAATCAAACATATTGTTCAGCATGCAGCATAAGATAGCAACGTATGAAATCAGGCAAGGATTATCATGCTGAAATGCAAAGCAATCACAGTTCACAAAATGAGTACATATGATTTGCTAAAGGCTCCTCCCAAGGTAAGGGAGGAAGGGTAAAGATGACCTCCCCAAAAGGGAAGAATTTTTGTTGACACAAGGGCCATATATTCAGTTTTAAATAAAGCTTTAGTACCTGTAGAGAATGTTTATGTTGCAGTGTGGGGAACAACTGAACAACTGGCCAGTCTGAGAAGGCATACTTGTGCAAACCTTAAAGTAACATGTGTACTATGTGTACCTAAAAGCTTTTGTACAATTCACTCAATTTGCTAAACATTCTCAAATGAGAAAGGTTACTCTGGAGGCAAATGATATAAAGATGTTAGGCTTAACATTAACAGACACTAAAATTAAAGACATTAGTAGGGAGATATTAGAATAAGTAAATAAGTGTTTTCAAGGGTATGGGCCTCTGCTGCACCAGGGAGAGTGAAAGATGCTCCCCCCATGAGCATCAAGCTTAAAGAAAGAACACAACCAGTGAGAACTGAGTAGTACCCTCAAAAGTAGGATGAGGAAGGAATCAGCCCAATAATTGATAGTACTGGACGAGGGGCTGTTAATAAGATAACACAGAATTTATACCCTGTGGTAGCAAATCCATTTACCTTACTAACTTGTTTAACACCTGAGCTAACCTGGTTCACTGTTTTAGGCCTAGAGATGCCTTCTTTTGCCTCCCTATCCACGAAGCCAGCCAGAAAATTTCTGCATTCCAAACACAAGCTCACATAGTCCATGTGCCTGAAGGCTTCAAGATTCCCCACTCCGATTGGAGAACAGCTTGCAAAGACCCAGAGTCCCGGGAAGCTCCACAAGAGGAAAGGAGGCTGTTGCAGTACGTGGACGATCTTCTAGTAGCCACTCGGACGAGGGAAGCGAGAGAAGCTTGGACGGTAAGCCTTTTGAATTTCCTAGGACTCCAAGGACGCAGAGTCTCAAAGAAAAAGGCACAGGTAGTGAAACAGAAGGTAATCTACCTGGGGTAAGAAATGAGTGCTGAGCAGCAGACTTTAAAGCAAAGAAGCTGTACGCCAAACCCTGAAACCCCAGATAATGAAAGAACTCCGAACCCTCTTAGGCATGGCAGGGTAGTGCCAGCTGTGGGTTTATAATTATGGACTGTTCGCCAGACCCCTCTATGCTCTTATTGCCAATGGAAACAGAGATCTCCAGTGGACAAAAGACACCACATGGACCTTTTGCCAGCTAGAGAGAGTGACCTCATGTCGGCTCCAGCTTTGAAACTTCCAGATGTAAGTAAAACCATTCTTTCTATTTTTCCACGCAAGGAATTGCCCAGGGAATATTGGCTCAGGACTTGGGCCCATACTGAAGGGTAGTTGCCTACTTCTCTAAGCAGCTAGATGCAACAGCCAAAGGATGGCCAGGTCGCCTCAGAGCTGCAGCAGCAGTCGTGCTGAATATTCAAGAGGCATGCAAGTTTACCCTGGGACAAAAATGACTGTGCTAGTGTCCCATACAGTGTGTGCAGCCCTGGAAGTAAAGGGTGGCCACTGGCTCTCACCACAGAGGTTTCTGAAATGCCAGGCCATCATGGTAGAGCAAGATGATGTAGAGATAGTGGTGACTAATATTGTCAAACCCAGCTTCTTTTCTCAGTGGAATCAAGGAAAAGCAGTACACCATAGTTGCTTAGAGACCACCGAAGCTACCTACTCCAGCCGTCCAGACTTAAGGGACACTCCTCCGGACGATGCAGAGACCTGGTTCACTGACAGGGCAAAGTTCACAGTGACTACCTGCAGAGGGGTAATCGAGTCTGGACCCTTACCAACAGGTACCTCTGCGCAGAAGGCTGAGATAATTGCCCTGACCCGTGCCCTGGAAAGGGCAAAAGGGAGGAGAATAACCATCTACACAGACCCAAGGAATGCATTTGGAGTCATACATGCACATGGAGCCATCTGGAAAGAGAGGAGACTGCTGACCTCACAGGGAAAGAAGAGACAATCCAGCTGCTGGAAGCAGTTCAGCTACCTGAAAAGGCATATTAAGGCACACCAGAGAGTGAGCTTAAAATTGGAGGAAAGAAATGAGCTGGCGGATGGAGAGGCAAAGAAAGCAGCAAAGGGTGAGGTACAGATTTTCCTCGAAGGTAAGCCATAATACAATAATACTAACCCAAAGAGACGTACAACTGCAAGGGGTGGGCTACCATTGAAAGAGAGATAGTAATCCCTTCCCATTTTCGTGGTTACTAGTGAAGGAAGGGCACTAGAAAACACACTAGAGCCTAACTACTTAAAAGCCTTTTATAGAGTGTGGCTCCTTTCTCAAAATGACCAAGGCTGCGAGTGATACAGAGTGCATTGAAATGAAGTGTTGACTTTGAAGCAGTAATTTCCACAGGCTTTCTAGAACACACATCTGATTGAAAGAATCGTTGTAATCATTGTCAGGAATTTATAGCCACTATCACTCAGGTGAGCCGACAGTGTGACCCTTGCCTCCAGACTAACCCCAAAATACCCCCCCGGCCAAAACTCGGTCAGACTGGGAGAGGCCATGGGCCTGTACAGCAGTGGCAAATTAACTTTTCAGAACTCCCCAAGGAAAGGGGGGTATCAGTATTTACTGGTATTGATAGATACATTTCCAGGGTGGCCAGAAACATTCCCCACCAGAACTGTCAAAGCTCAAGAGGTGACCAGATTATTTTTACAAGAAATAATACCACACTTCAGAGTT
Organism: Artemisiospiza belli; assembly: GCA_021963965.1. Lineage (NCBI taxonomy): Eukaryota > Metazoa > Chordata > Aves > Passeriformes > Passerellidae > Artemisiospiza > Artemisiospiza belli. Next base: position 203,868 of record JAKDEW010000494.1, read on the forward strand.
CCAGCCACGATATCCTCAAATAAAGAATCATATTTCATTTCCAAAATAGTGCAACAGATTAGTAGCCATCTGGGCACAGATCAGGAACTTCACACCCCATACCACCCCCAATCAAGAGGCCAGGTGGAGAGAATGAATAAGACTGGGGCAAGAAGTTAATCTACCCTAGCCCAAGCTCTTCCACTAGCAATATTGCAAATTCAAACTAAACCTTGAGCTAAAGGAATGCTGAGTCCCTTTTGGAATGCCTTATAGAAGACCATATAGAATACAAAGGGAATGTCCAGAATGTCCACCTACATGGTGGCATAAAGCAAACAGCTCAGAGTAATTGAGAAAACATGTGGCTGGAACTTGGAGCAGGGAGTTAGATAGCCTAGGGATAATGTATATGTTAAGTCTCTTACAGGGAAGACTTCGGAACCACAGTGGGACAGACCACTGTGAGTACTTCTTACCACCTTCACTGCAATCAAAATCAAGGAGCAGAATGCCTGGATCCATCGTTCTCGGGTGAAGAAGGCCCAGAAACCCTTAAGGAGTGACACCAGGAGACAATGAACTGAGATTAAAACTTACTCGGGCAAAATGAGTATATTGCGGTCGGGAGTAGCTCATATTTTAGTTTGTAGAATTGTATTGTGTGTAATCATAACTGAAGTTTCAGAACTTGAGAGTACCTCTGTTCAAAGTAATGCTAAATGGCCTTGGTCCCTGGCATTTAATCAGTATACTGGATCCATAGGAAAACCTTCTGAGATAAAAGATTTAAACATACTTACTGTAGTAATCCACGAGAATCAGGTATGTGAGGAGCAAGAATGGCAAGAACAGGAACTGTGGATTCTTCAAGGAATCAGAGGAGAAGAAATCAAAGTAGGGTGCCAGGTCATCAATAGGGTAGCTTATGAGAGATGTAATTAGTGTCTGAACATCCCCTAGTGTAATATGAACACCAGGAAGTCTGTGATAACCTAAGTGAATCAGACTGTTGGTGTAATTTCACCTTGATACAGCCTTGTAGAAGTGACCTGCCTTTGAGCTCGAATTACTATCAGACTTTCATTTGAATTCAAAGTGGACACTGCACGTTTTACCACAGCAGGGCCTTATTTTCTTTATTTATAGCTATCCCTTTTCCTACTGAGATTTGGATCAGTGATTGTCCCAGTCTGAGGCAGTTGGATTCTGCTTAAAAGAGGTAGAGGGAGAGACCCCCCCTGCCCAGAGCTCAGCAGCAGGCTGTAGGATTTTGAGCATCACTTTTCTGCTGAGTGTTTCAAGTAGCAGAAACCTGATCCAGTTTCTTCTGAGGCGCTGCAATGAATTTAGGCTCTTCTCTTAGACTTCCCCTTCATTATTTACTTGAGGCTTGGATCTGAAGCTAGGGGCAAGGTGGGTGAGGTTTCGTAGACCAGGAGAGACATTCCTGCTTGCCACACATCTGGGAAATCAGGTGCTCTGGAGGGGGAAGGAGATTCCTGAGGTCTCTACATTTCAGAACAAACATCTGCCTCAAATATGACCTAAACCTCTGTCAGATACACTTGTGAAGTGTGTCTGAATTTGCAGTGTGAGCCCAGCACATCCCTCTGGCAGGGGAGGGATGGTCATAAACAGAAAGCAGTTCCTGTTCCCCATAACAAACATCTAACTGGTATATTAAGGACAAGATTAGGAGTTTTAAATGGAATTGATTCAGAAATACTGGTGAATAAACTGGCCACTGCAGCAGGTAGCCTAACAAAATTGAAGCAGCCTTTATAGAAATTTCTATTGGCATTAGGAACTAGCCAGTGACAGATTTCAAAAGTACTGCCAAAGTAAGGAAGTATGAAAAGTCCGGGGACCAAGACCACAAGTTGATAGTAGAAGCACTTAGTATAGTTCAAGATAATGTGTCTTTAGCTTTCAGTTGTATACAAGCACAGTTATGGATACAAGCAACAGCAGCTCTCATCATATGGGAAAGGAGTGAAGGTAATGTGAAGGTAATGTGAAGGTAATTTTCCAGCTGAAATTCAAGAAATTGTGTGGGATAATGCAATTGATATTGAAAGGAAGTTTCAATCCTGGCGGACTATGGTGAATTTCACCTATGATCCTGTTTCTAATGTGGCAATTGCCTTTGTGCTTACCATACATAATGCCACTGTTTATGTTATCCATCCCATCGTTGCTCTAGGATCAAACCATGAAAAAACAACACTCTATCCTTCAGAACATAGAGTGTGGGCACGAAAGATGAATGGGAAGTGGCAGACAGTAAACTTAGAATCCCTGCACTGCTAGAGAACAGATGGGATTCATTTGTGAAAGCAATACTATTAATGCTCAGGTTGTGTGTTTGGACACTGAGCAGAGTATTTGTCACTTCGAAATTCATCCAGTCACTGACCAGAAAACTGTGCTCGTATATACTGGAAAAGGGGGTATGCTTGAGAACTGCTTGTGCTGCTGTACAAATTGATAGCAATAATGTTATTCTGTCTAGTAGAAACCATTCTAATCTCTGTATATGTAATTTTGTTAAGATTATTGGATGTGATCTTTGGGTGGTCACCAACTGCAAATGGAATATTTAATAAGTTGTGCCAACCCATTGTAGTTTTAGTACTATTAGTTGGGGTAAGCTTAGGATTATCTATTATATTGTTAATGTGGAAGTGGAGAATGCTACAACAAATAGCTGTACTAACATCTTTGTCAAAAGCACATGGCGAAGCACTAAAAGACACTTACTGTTGTGAAGGTTTTCATTAAGTAAAAGAATTTACTTATTTCCTAGGAAAGGGGGGAATGAGACAGAGTAAAGATCCATTCTGAAGTAGGTGAAGTGTCTAAGAGAGGTGAAAAGTCTGTGAGGCCAAAGCTGAAGGAAGAACTCGCATGCCGAGACAGCAAGGAGACAGAGAAAGAAAAACAGAAAAGACCACAAGGTCGATTTGCCCCCGACTTAGGAATTCCTCTGATAAAGAAGAACTGGTGCTAAATGTCACACGGAATGAATATGTATGAACTTATTGTGAAACTGTATGCATATTCATTTGGAAGGGGGATAAAAGAAGACCCGAGGTCTTCAGAGGTACGCTTGCCTATTGGGGAGGCTTGCGTCCGGCGCGCGTCGTAAATAAACATACTGGGTTTTAGAACTTTTATAAAGTTGTGAGGATTCTTCTTTTCTCCGCAAAACAGTGGGGATCAATTTTGGCAAGGTTTGCTGCATGTGCCTGCACTTGCTAGCATATGGCGTGCCTGCATTTTGATGGCTTTGACTTAGGGATAGATTTTTTCTTTTTTTTTTTTTTTTTTGTTTTAAGTATTCATGCCATGTCCCTCATATCTTGCTCCCTAAGTTGTGTCTTCCTCCTTGACTTTTTCCCCTGCTTTTGCAACATCTGTGAGCTTAGTTTTGGCACCTTTTGGTCCTTTGCAACGCACCTGATATAAACCCAGGCCATTTTCTTAGAGTCACTAAATTTCCCAAATTTTCTTTTTTTCTCCTCCAATTGCAATTCCTTTGATGTTGACTCCTTTCCAGCGTGTTTGTAAGTCCTTCTTTTCTGTTTTGGCCTTCAGTGGGGATCAGTGGTGGCAAGCTTTGCTGCATGTGCCTGCCCTTGATGGGGTATGGCCTGCTGCATTTTGGTGGCTTTGACTTTGGGAAAGATTTTTTTCTTTTTTTTTTTTTTTATTATTTTAAGTATTCATGCCATGTCCCTCATATCTTGCCTCCTAAGTTGTGTCTTCCTCCTTGACTTTTTCCCCTGCTTTTGCAACATCTGTGAGCTTAGTTTTGGCACCTTTTGGTCCTTTGCAATGCAGCTGATTTCCTCACAGCCTATTTTTTGAAGAGACTAAAATTCCCGATTTTCTGCTTTTTTTCAATTGCATTTCATTTGAACCTATCTCCTTTCCAGAGTGTTTGTAAGCCTTTCTTTTGGGATTCGCAAAATTCCTTTTCCCTTCCCGAAAGGAAATTTCATTTCCTTTCGGGAAGGGAAAAGGCATCTTGAGATTTCAATGGGGACCAATAGAGGAATCTTTGGTGCATGTCCCTGCATTTGATGGCAGGCCATGCCTTTTGATGGCTTTGACTTTGGGAAAGATTTTTTTCTTTTTTTGGTTGTTTTCTGAAGTGTTCATGCCATACTCCCTCATATCTTGCCCCCTAAGTTGTGTCTTCCTCCTTGACTTTTTCCCCTGCTTTTGCAACATCTGTGAGCTTAGTTTTGGCATCTTTTGGTCCTTTGCACTGCACCTGATATAAACCCAGGCCACTTTCTAAGAGTCATTAAATTTCCCAAATTTTCTTTTTTTCTCCTCCAATTGCAATTCCTTTGATGTTGACTCCTTTCCAGCGTGTTTGTAGGTCCTTCTTTTTTGTTTTGGCCTTCAGTGGGGATCAATTTTGGCAAGCTTTGCTGCATGTGCCTGCCCTTGGTGGCGTATGGCCTGCCTGCATTTTGGTGGCTTTGACTTTGGTAAAGATTTTTTTCTTTTTTTTTTTTTTATTCTTGTAAGTATTCATGCCATGTCCCTCATATCTTGCCCCCTTAGTTGTGTCTTCCTCCTTGACTTTTTCCCCTGCTTTTGCAACATCTGTGAGCTTAGTTTTGGCATCTTTTGGTCCTTTGCACTGCACCTGATATAAACCCAGGCCATTTTCTTAGAGTCATGAACTTACCAAATTTTCTTCTTTTCTCATAGAAATTGAATTCCTTTCATGTTGTCTCCATTCCAGCGTGTTTGTAAGTCCTTCTTTTCTGTTTTGGCCTTCAGTGGGGATCAATTTTGGCAAGCTTTGCTGCATGTGCCTGCCCTTGCTGGCAAATGGCCTGCCTGCGTTTTGATGGCTTTGAATTTGGGAAAGATTTTTTTTTCTTTTTTTGGTTGTTTTCTGAAGTGTTCATGCCATGTCCCTCATATCTTGATCCCTAAGTTGTGTCTTCCTCCTTGACTTTTTCCCCTGCTTTTGCAACATCTGTGAGCTTAGTTTTGGCATCTTTTGGTCCTTTGCACTGCACCTGCTAAAACCCCAGGCCACATTCTAAGAGTCATTAAATTTCCCAAATTTTCTTTTTTTCTCCTCCAATTGCAATTCCTTTGATGGTGTCTCCATTCCAGCGTGTTTGTAAGTCCTTCTTTTCTGTTTTGGCCTTCAGTGGGGATCAATTTTGGCAAGCTTTGCTGCATGTGCCTGCACTAGCTGGCATATGGCGTGCCTGCATTTTGATGGCTTTGACTTTGGGATAGATTTTTTTCTTTTTTATTTTTTTATTATTTTAAGTATTCGTGCCATGTCCCTCATATCTTGCCCCCCTAAGTTGTGTCTTCCTCCTTGACTTTTTCCCCTGCTTTTGCAACATCTGTGAGCTTAGTTTTGGCATCTTTTGGTCCTTTGCACTGCACCTGATAAAACCCCAGGCCAATTTCTAAGAGTCATTAAATTTCCCAAATTTTCTTTTTTTCTCCTCCAATTGCAATTCCTTTGATGGTGTCTCCATTCCAGCGTGTTTTGTAAGTCCTTCTTTCTGTTTTGGCCTTCAGTGGGGATCAATTTTGGCAAGCTTTGCTGCATGTGCCTGCACTTGCTGGCGTATGGCGTGCCTGCATTTTGATGGCTTTGACTTTGGGATAGATTTTTTCTTTTTTTTTTTTTTTTTTTTGTTTTAAGTATTCATGCCATGTCCCTCATAACTTGCTCCCTAAGTTCTGTCTTCCTCCTTGACTTTTTCCCCTGCTTTTGCAACATCTGTGAGCTTAGTTTTGGCATCTTTTGTTCCTTTGCACTGCACCTGATATAAACACAGGCCATTTTCTTAGAGTCACTAAATTTCCCAAATTTTCTTTTTTTCTCCTCCAATTGCAATTCCTTTGATGTTGACTCCTTTCCAGCGTGTTTGTAAGTCCTTCTTTTCTGTTTTGGCCTTCAGTGGGGATCAGTGTTGGCAAAATTTGCTGCATGTGCCTGCCCTTGATGGGGTATGGCCCTGCCTGCATTTTGGTGGCTTTGACTTTGGGAAAGATTTTTTTCTTTTTTTTTTTTTTTTTTCTTATTTTAAGTATTCATGCCATGTCCCTCATATCTTGCTCCCTAACTTGTGTCTTCCTCCTTGACTTTTTCCCCTGCTTTTGCAACATCTGTGAGCTTAGTTTTGGCACCTTTTGGTCCTTTGCAATGCAGCTGATTTCCTCACAGCCTATTTTTTGTAGAGACTAAAATTCCCGATTTTCTGCTTTTCTCAATTGCATTTCATTTGAACCTATCTCCTTTCCAGAGTGTTTGTAAGCCTTTCTTTTGGGATTCGCAAGATTCCTTTTCTCTTCCCAAAAGGAAATTTCATTTCCTTTCGTGATGGGAAAAGGAATCTTGCGATTTCAATGGGGACCAATAGAGGAATCTTTGGTGCATGTCCCTGCACTTGATGGCAGGCCATGCCTTTTGATGGCTTTGACTTTGGGAAAGATTTTTTTCTTTTTTTGGTTGTTTTCTGAAGTCTTCATGCCATGTCCCTCATATCTTGCCGCCTAAGTTGTGTCTTCCTCCTTGACATTTTCCCCTGCTTTTGCAACATCTGTGAGCTTAGTTTTGGCATCTTTTGGTCCTTTGCACTGCACCTGATATAAACCCAGGCCATTTTCTTAGAGTCATGAACTTACCCAAATTTTCTTCTTTTCTCATAGAAATTGAATTCCTTTCATGTTGTCTCCATTCCAGCGTGTTTGTAAGTCCTTTTTTTCTGTTTTGGCCTTCAGTGGGGATCAATTTTGGCAAGCTTTGCTGCATGTGCCTGCCCTTGCTGGCAAATGGCCTGCCTGCATTTTGATGGCTTTGACTTTGGGAAAGATTTTTTTCTTTTTTTTTTTTTATTATTTTATGTATTCATGCCATGTCCCTCATATCTTGCCCCCTAAGTTGTGTCTTCCTCCTTGACTTTTTCCCCTGCTTTTGCAACATCTGTGAGCTTTGTTTTGGCACCTTTTGGTCCTTTGCAATGCAGCTGATTTCCTCAAAGCCTATTTTTTGAAGAGACTAAAATTCCCGATATTCTGCTTTTCTCATTTGCATTTCATTTGAACCTATCTCCTTTCCAGAGTGTTTGTAAGCCTTTCTTTTGGGATTCGCAAGATTCCTTTTCCCTTCTCGAAAGGAACTTTCATTTCCTTTCGGGAAGGGAAAAGGAATCTTGCGATTTCAATGGGGACCAATAGAGGAATCTTTGGTGCATGTCCCTGCACTTGATGGCAGGCCATGCCTTTTGATGGCTTTGACTTTGGGAAAGATTTTTTTCTTTTTTTGGTTGTTTTCTGAAGTGTTCATGCCATGTCCCTCATATCTTGATCCCTAAGTTGTGTCTTCCTCCTTGACTTTTTCCCCTGCTTTTGCAACATCTGTGAGCTTAGTATTGGCATCTTTTGGTCCTTTGCACTGCACCTGCTAAAACCCCAGGCCACATTCTAAGAGTCATTAAATTTCCCAAATTTTCTTTTTTTCTCCTCCAATTGCAATTCCTTTGATGGTGTCTCCATTCCAGCGTGTTTGTAAGTCCTTCTTTTCTGTTGTGGCCTTCAGTGGGGATCAATTTTGGCAAGCTTTGCTGCATGTGCCTGACCTTGCTGGCGTATGGCCTGCCTGCATTTTGATGGCTTTGACTTTGGGAAAGATTTTTTCTTTTTTTTTTTTTATTATTTTAAGTATTCATGCCATGTCCCTCATATCTTGCCCCCTAAGTTGTGTCTTCCTCCTTGACTTTTTCCCCTGCTTTTGCAACATCTGTGAGCTTAGTTTTTGCATCTGTTGGTCCTTTCCACTGCACCTGATAGAAACCCAGGCCATTTTCTTAGAGTCACTAAATTTCCAAAATTTTCTTTTTTTCTCCTCCAATTGCAATTCCTTTGATGTTGACTCCTTTCCAGGATGTTTGTAGGTCCTTCTTTTCTGTTTTGGCCTTCAGTGGGGATCAATTTTGGCAAGCTTAGCTGCATGTGCCTGCCCTTGGTGGCGTATGGCCTGCCTGCATTTTGATGGCTTTGACTTTGGTAAAGATTTTTTTCTTTTTTTTTTTTTTTATTCTTGTAAGTATTCATGCCATGTCCCTCACATCTTGCCCCCTAAGTTGTGTCTTCCTCCTTGACTTTTTCCCCTGCTTTTGCAACATCTGTGAGCTTAGTTTTGGCACCTTTTGGTCCTTTGCAATGCACCTGAAAAACCCCCAGGCTATTTTCTTAGAGTCACTAAATTTCACAAATTTTCTTTTTTTCTCCTCCAATTGCAATTCCTTTGATGTTGACTCCTTTCCAGCGTGTTTGTAGGTCCTTCTTTTCGTTTTTGGCCTTTAGTGGGGATCAGTTTTGGCAAGCTTTGCTGCATGAGCCTGCCCTTGGTGGTGTATGGCCTGCCTACATTTTGATGGCTTTTACTTTGGGAAATATTTTTTCTTTTTTTTTTTTTTTGATTATTGTAAGTATTCATGCCATGTCCCTCATATCTTGCCCCCTAAGTTGTGTCTTCCTCCTTGACTTTTTCCCCTGCTTTTGCATCATCTGTGAGCTTAGTTTGGGCACATTTTGGTCCTTTGCAATGCAGCTGATTTCCTCACAGCCTATTTTTTGAAGAGACTAAATTTCTTGATTTTCTGCTTTTTTCCATTACATTTCATTTGAACCTATCTCCTTTCCAGAGTGTTTGTAAGCCTTTCTTTTGGGATTCGCAAGATTCCTTTTCCCTTCCCGAAAGAAAATTTCATTTCCTTTCGGGTAGGGAAAAGGAATCTTGCGATTTCAATGGGGACCAGTAGAGGAATCTTTGGTGCATGTGCCTGCACTTGCTGGCAGGCCATGCCTTTTGATGGCTTTGACTTTGGGAAAGATTTTTTCTTTTTTTGGTTGTTTTCTGAAGTGTTCATGACATGTCCCTCATATCTTGCCCCCTAAGTTGTGTCTTCCTCCTTGACATTTTCCCCTGCTTTTGCAAAATTTGTGAGCTTAGTTTTGGCACCTTTTGGTCCTTTGCACTGCACCTGATATAAACACAGGCCATTTTCTTCGAGTCACTAAATTTCCCAAATTTTCTTTTTTTCTCCTCCAATTGCAATTCCTTTGATGTTGACTCCTTTCCAGCGTGTTTGTAGGTCCTTCTTTTCTGTTTTGGCCTTCAGTGGGGATCAATTTTGGCAAGCTCTGCTGCATGTGCCTGCACTTGCTGGCGTATGGCCTTCCTGCATTTTGATGGCTTTGACTTTGGGAAAGATTTTTTCTTTTTCATTTTTTTATTATTTTAAGTATTCATGCCATGTCCCTCATATCTTGCCCCATAAGTTGTGTCTTCCTCCTTGACTTTTTCCCCTTCTTTTGCAACATCTGTGAACTTAGTTTTTGGATCTTTTGGTCCTTTGCACTGCACCTGATATAAACCCAGGCCATTTTCTTAGAGTCACTAAATTTCCAAAATTTTCTTTTTTTCTCCTCCAATTGCAATTCCTTTGATGTTGACACCTTTCCAGCGTGTTTGTAGGTCCTTCTTTTCTGTTTTGGCCTTCAGTGGGGATCAATTTTGGCAAGCATTGCTGCATGTGCCTGCCCTTGGTGGCGTATGGCCTGCCTGCATTTTGATGGCTTTGACTTTGGGAAAGATTTTTTTCTTTTTTTTTTTTTTTATTATTTTAATTATTCATGCCATGTCCCTCACATCTTGCCCCCTAAGTTGTGTCTTCCTCCTTGACTTTTTCCCCTGCTTTTGCAACATCTGTGAGCTTAGTTTTGGCACCTTTTGGTCCTTTGCACTGCACCTGATAAAACCCCGGGCCATTATATTAGAGTCACTAAATTTCCAAATTTTTCTTTTTTTCTCCTACAATTACAATTCCGTTGATGGTGTCTCCATTCCAGCGTGTTTGCAAGTCCTTCTTTCCTGTTTTGGCCTTCAGTGGGGATCAATTTTGGCAAGCTTTGCTGCATGTGCCTGCCCTTGCTGGCGTATGGCCTGCCTGCATTTTGATGGCTTTGACTTTGGGAAAGATTTTTTCTTTTTTTTTTTTTATTATTTTAAGTATTCATGCCATGTCCCTCATATCTTGCCCCCTAAGTTGTGTCTTCCTCCTTGACTTTTTCCCCTGCTTTTGCAACATCTGTGAGCTTAGTTTTGGCATCTTTTGGTCCTTTGCACTGCACCTGCTAAAACCCCAGTCCAATTTCTAAGACTCATTAAATTTCCCTAATTTTCTTTTTTTCTCCTCCAATTGCAATTCCTTTGATGGTGTCTCCATTCCAGCGTGTTTGCAAGTCCTTCTTTTCTGTTTTGGCCTTCAGTGGGGATCAATTTTGGCAAGCTTTGCTGCATGTGCCTGCATTTTAATGGCTTTGACTTTGGGAAAGAGTTTTTCTTTTTTTTATTTTTAATATTTTAAGTATTCATGCCATGTCTCTCATATCTTGCTCCCTAAGATGTGTCTTCCTCCTTGACTTTTTCCCCTGCTTTTGCAACATCTGTGAGCTTAGTTTTGGCATCTTTTGGTCCTTTGCACTGCACCTGCTAAAACCCCAGGCCACTTTAAAAGAGTCATTAAATTTCCCAAATTTTCTTTTTTTCTCCTGCAATTGCAATTCCTTTGATGGTGTCTCCATTCCAGCGTGTTTGTAACTCCTTCTTTTCTGTTTTGGCCTTCAGTGGGGATCAATGTTGGCAAGCTTAGCTGCATGTGCCTGCACTTGCTGGCATGCCATGCCTTTTGGTGGCTTTGACTTGGGGAAAGATTTTTTTCATTTTTTGGTTGATTTCTGAAGTGTCCATGCCATGTCCTCATATCTTGCCACCTAAGTTGTGTCTTCCTCCTTGACTTTTTGCCCTGCTTTTGCAACATCTGTGAGCTTAGTTTTGGCATATTTTGGTCCTTTGCACTGCACCTGATATAAACCCAGGCCATTTTCTTAGAGTCACTAAATTTCCAAAATTTTCTTTTTTTCTCCTCCAATTGCAATTCCTTTGATGTTGACTCCTTTCCAGCGTGTTTGTAGGTCCTTCTTTTCTGTTTTGGCCTTCAGTGGGCATCAGTGTTGGCAAGCTTTGCTGCATGTGCCTGCCCTTGGTGGCGTATGGCCTGCCTGCATTTTGGTGGCTTTGACTTTGGGAAAGATTTTTTTCTTTTTTTTTTTTTTATTATTTTAAGTATTCATGCCATGTCCCTCATATCTTGCCCCCTAAGTTGTGTCTTCCTCCTTGACTTTTTCCCCTGCTTTTGCAACATCTGTGAGCTTAGTTTTGGCACTTTTTTGTCCATTGCAATGCAGCTGATTTCCTCACAGAGTATTTTTTGAAGAGACTAAAATTCCCGATTTTCGGCTTTTTTCAATTGCATTTTATTTGAACCTATCTCCTTTCCAGAGTGTTTGTAAGCCTTTCTTTTGGGATTCGCAACATTCCTTTTCCCTTCCCGAAAAGAAATTTCATTTCCTTTCGGGAAGGGAAAAGGAATCTTGCGATTTCAATGGGGACCAATAGAGGAATCTTTGGTGCATGTCCCTGCACTTGATGGCAGGCCATGCCTTTTGATGGCTTTGACTTTGGGAAAGACTTCTTTCTTTTTTTGGTTGTTTTCTGAAGTGTTCATGCCATGTCCCTCATATCTTGCCCCCTAAGTTGTGTCTTCCTCCTTGACTTTTTCCCCTGCTTTTGCAACATCTGTGAGCTTAGTTTTGGCATCTTTTGGTCCTTTGCACTGCACCTGCTAAAACCCCAGTCCAATTTCTAAGACTCATTAAATTTCCCTAATTTTCTTTTTTTCTCCTCCAATTGCAATTCCTTTGATGGTGTCTCCATTCCAGCGTGTTTGCAAGTCCTTCTTTTCTGTTTTGGCCTTCAGTGGGGATCAATTTTGGCAAGCTTTGCTGCATGTGCCTGCATTTTAATGGCTTTGACTTTGGGAAAGAGTTTTTCTTTTTTTTATTTTTAATATTTTAAGTATTCATGCCATGTCTCTCATATCTTGCTCCCTAAGATGTGTCTTCCTCCTTGACTTTTTCCCCTGCTTTTGCAACATCTGTGAGCTTAGTTTTGGCATCTTTTGGTCCTTTGCACTGCACCTGATATAAACCCAGGCCATTTTCTTAGAGTCACTAAATTTCCAAAATTTTCTTTTTTTCTCCTCCAATTGCAATTCCTTTGATGTTGACTCCTTTCCAGCGTGTTTGTAGGTCCTTCTTTTCTGTTTTGGCCTTCAGTGGGCATCAGTGTTGGCAAGCTTTGCTGCATGTGCCTGCCCTTGGTGGCGTATGGCCTGCCTGCATTTTGGTGGCTTTGACTTTGGGAAAGATTTTTTTCTTTTTTTTTTTTTTATTATTTTAAGTATTCATGCCATGTCCCTCATATCTTGCCCCCTAAGTTGTGTCTTCCTCCTTGACTTTTTCCCCTGCTTTTGCAACATCTGTGAGCTTAGTTTTGGCACTTTTTTGTCCATTGCAATGCAGCTGATTTCCTCAAAGCCTATTTTTTGAAGAGACTAAAATTCCCGATATTCTGCTTTTCTCATTTGCATTTCATTTGAACCTATCTCCTTTCCAGAGTGTTTGTAAGCCTTTCTTTTGGGATTCGCAAGATTCCTTTTCCCTTCTCGAAAGGAACTTTCATTTCCTTTCGGGAAGGGAAAAGGAATCTTGCGATTTCAATGGGGACCAATAGAGGAATCTTTGGTGCATGTCCCTGCACTTGATGGCAGGCCATGCCTTTTGATGGCTTTGACTTTGGGAAAGATTTTTTTCTTTTTTTGGTTGTTTTCTGAAGTGTTCATGCCATGTCCCTCATATCTTGATCCCTAAGTTGTGTCTTCCTCCTTGACTTTTTCCCCTGCTTTTGCAACATCTGTGAGCTTAGTATTGGCATCTTTTGGTCCTTTGCACTGCACCTGCTAAAACCCCAGGCCACATTCTAAGAGTCATTAAATTTCCCAAATTTTCTTTTTTTCTCCTCCAATTGCAATTCCTTTGATGGTGTCTCCATTCCAGCGTGTTTGTAAGTCCTTCTTTTCTGTTGTGGCCTTCAGTGGGGATCAATTTTGGCAAGCTTTGCTGCATGTGCCTGACCTTGCTGGCGTATGGCCTGCCTGCATTTTGATGGCTTTGACTTTGGGAAAGATTTTTTCTTTTTTTTTTTTTATTATTTTAAGTATTCATGCCATGTCCCTCATATCTTGCCCCCTAAGTTGTGTCTTCCTCCTTGACTTTTTCCCCTGCTTTTGCAACATCTGTGAGCTTAGTTTTTGCATCTGTTGGTCCTTTCCACTGCACCTGATAGAAACCCAGGCCATTTTCTTAGAGTCACTAAATTTCCAAAATTTTCTTTTTTTCTCCTCCAATTGCAATTCCTTTGATGTTGACTCCTTTCCAGGATGTTTGTAGGTCCTTCTTTTCTGTTTTGGCCTTCAGTGGGGATCAATTTTGGCAAGCTTAGCTGCATGTGCCTGCCCTTGGTGGCGTATGGCCTGCCTGCATTTTGATGGCTTTGACTTTGGTAAAGATTTTTTTCTTTTTTTTTTTTTTATTCTTGTAAGTATTCATGCCATGTCCCTCACATCTTGCCCCCTAAGTTGTGTCTTCCTCCTTGACTTTTTCCCCTGCTTTTGCAACATCTGTGAGCTTAGTTTTGGCACCTTTTGGTCCTTTGCAATGCACCTGAAAAACCCCCAGGCTATTTTCTTAGAGTCACTAAATTTCACAAATTTTCTTTTTTTCTCCTCCAATTGCAATTCCTTTGATGTTGACTCCTTTCCAGCGTGTTTGTAGGTCCTTCTTTTCGTTTTTGGCCTTTAGTGGGGATCAGTTTTGGCAAGCTTTGCTGCATGAGCCTGCCCTTGGTGGTGTATGGCCTGCCTACATTTTGATGGCTTTTACTTTGGGAAATATTTTTTCTTTTTTTTTTTTTTTATTCTTGTAAGTATTCATGCCATGTCCCTCATATCTTGCCCCCTTAGTTGTGTCTTCCTCCTTGACTTTTTCCCCTGCTTTTGCAACATCTGTGAGCTTAGTTTTGGCATCTTTTGGTCCTTTGCACTGCACCTGATATAAACCCAGGCCATTTTCTTAGAGTCATGAACTTACCAAATTTTCTTCTTTTCTCATAGAAATTGAATTCCTTTCATGTTGTCTCCATTCCAGCGTGTTTGTAAGTCCTTCTTTTCTGTTTTGGCCTTCAGTGGGGATCAATTTTGGCAAGCTTTGCTGCATGTGCCTGCCCTTGCTGGCAAATGGCCTGCCTGCGTTTTGATGGCTTTGAATTTGGGAAAGATTTTTTTTCTTTTTTTGGTTGTTTTCTGAAGTGTTCATGCCATGTCCCTCATATCTTGATCCCTAAGTTGTGTCTTCCTCCTTGACTTTTTCCCCTGCTTTTGCAACATCTGTGAGCTTAGTTTTGGCATCTTTTGGTCCTTTGCACTGCACCTGCTAAAACCCCAGGCCACATTCTAAGAGTCATTAAATTTCCCAAATTTTCTTTTTTTCTCCTCCAATTGCAATTCCTTTGATGGTGTCTCCATTCCAGCGTGTTTGTAAGTCCTTCTTTTCTGTTTTGGCCTTCAGTGGGGATCAATTTTGGCAAGCTTTGCTGCATGTGCCTGCACTAGCTGGCATATGGCGTGCCTGCATTTTGATGGCTTTGACTTTGGGATAGATTTTTTCTTTTTTATTTTTTTATTATTTTAAGTATTCGTGCCATGTCCCTCATATCTTGCCCCCTAAGTTGTGTCTTCCTCCTTGACTTTTTCCCCTGCTTTTGCAACATCTGTGAGCTTAGTTTTGGCATCTTTTGGTCCTTTGCACTGCACCTGATAAAACCCCAGGCCAATTTCTAAGAGTCATTAAATTTCCCAAATTTTCTTTTTTTCTCCTCCAATTGCAATTCCTTTGATGGTGTCTCCATTCCAGCGTGTTTGTAAGTCCTTCTTTTCTGTTTTGGCCTTCAGTGGGGATCAATTTTGGCAAGCTTTGCTGCATGTGCCTGCACTTGCTGGCGTATGGCGTGCCTGCATTTTGATGGCTTTGACTTTGGGATAGATTTTTTCTTTTTTTTTTTTTTTTTTTGTTTTAAGTATTCATGCCATGTCCCTCATAACTTGCTCCCTAAGTTCTGTCTTCCTCCTTGACTTTTTCCCCTGCTTTTGCAACATCTGTGAGCTTAGTTTTGGCATCTTTTGTTCCTTTGCACTGCACCTGATATAAACACAGGCCATTTTCTTAGAGTCACTAAATTTCCCAAATTTTCTTTTTTTCTCCTCCAATTGCAATTCCTTTGATGTTGACTCCTTTCCAGCGTGTTTGTAAGTCCTTCTTTTCTGTTTTGGCCTTCAGTGGGGATCAGTGTTGGCAAAATTTGCTGCATGTGCCTGCCCTTGATGGGGTATGGCCTGCCTGCATTTTGGTGGCTTTGACTTTGGGAAAGATTTTTTTCTTTTTTTTTTTTTTTTTCTTATTTTAAGTATTCATGCCATGTCCCTCATATCTTGCTCCCTAACTTGTGTCTTCCTCCTTGACTTTTTCCCCTGCTTTTGCAACATCTGTGAGCTTAGTTTTGGCACCTTTTGGTCCTTTGCAATGCAGCTGATTTCCTCACAGCCTATTTTTTGTAGAGACTAAAATTCCCGATTTTCTGCTTTTCTCAATTGCATTTCATTTGAACCTATCTCCTTTCCAGAGTGTTTGTAAGCCTTTCTTTTGGGATTCGCAAGATTCCTTTTCTCTTCCCAAAAGGAAATTTCATTTCCTTTCGTGATGGGAAAAGGAATCTTGCGATTTCAATGGGGACCAATAGAGGAATCTTTGGTGCATGTCCCTGCACTTGATGGCAGGCCATGCCTTTTGATGGCTTTGACTTTGGGAAAGATTTTTTTCTTTTTTTGGTTGTTTTCTGAAGTCTTCATGCCATGTCCCTCATATCTTGCCGCCTAAGTTGTGTCTTCCTCCTTGACATTTTCCCCTGCTTTTGCAACATCTGTGAGCTTAGTTTTGGCATCTTTTGGTCCTTTGCACTGCACCTGATATAAACCCAGGCCATTTTCTTAGAGTCATGAACTTACCCAAATTTTCTTCTTTTCTCATAGAAATTGAATTCCTTTCATGTTGTCTCCATTCCAGCGTGTTTGTAAGTCCTTTTTTTCTGTTTTGGCCTTCAGTGGGGATCAATTTTGGCAAGCTTTGCTGCATGTGCCTGCCCTTGCTGGCAAATGGCCTGCCTGCATTTTGATGGCTTTGACTTTGGGAAAGATTTTTTTCTTTTTTTTTTTTTATTATTTTATGTATTCATGCCATGTCCCTCATATCTTGCCCCCTAAGTTGTGTCTTCCTCCTTGACTTTTTCCCCTGCTTTTGCAACATCTGTGAGCTTTGTTTTGGCACCTTTTGGTCCTTTGCAATGCAGCTGATTTCCTCAAAGCCTATTTTTTGAAGAGACTAAAATTCCCGATATTCTGCTTTTCTCATTTGCATTTCATTTGAACCTATCTCCTTTCCAGAGTGTTTGTAAGCCTTTCTTTTGGGATTCGCAAGATTCCTTTTCCCTTCTCGAAAGGAACTTTCATTTCCTTTCGGGAAGGGAAAAGGAATCTTGCGATTTCAATGGGGACCAATAGAGGAATCTTTGGTGCATGTCCCTGCACTTGATGGCAGGCCATGCCTTTTGATGGCTTTGACTTTGGGAAAGATTTTTTTCTTTTTTTGGTTGTTTTCTGAAGTGTTCATGCCATGTCCCTCATATCTTGATCCCTAAGTTGTGTCTTCCTCCTTGACTTTTTCCCCTGCTTTTGCAACATCTGTGAGCTTAGTATTGGCATCTTTTGGTCCTTTGCACTGCACCTGCTAAAACCCCAGGCCACATTCTAAGAGTCATTAAATTTCCCAAATTTTCTTTTTTTCTCCTCCAATTGCAATTCCTTTGATGGTGTCTCCATTCCAGCGTGTTTGTAAGTCCTTCTTTTCTGTTGTGGCCTTCAGTGGGGATCAATTTTGGCAAGCTTTGCTGCATGTGCCTGACCTTGCTGGCGTATGGCCTGCCTGCATTTTGATGGCTTTGACTTTGGGAAAGATTTTTTCTTTTTTTTTTTTTATTATTTTAAGTATTCATGCCATGTCCCTCATATCTTGCCCCCTAAGTTGTGTCTTCCTCCTTGACTTTTTCCCCTGCTTTTGCAACATCTGTGAGCTTAGTTTTTGCATCTGTTGGTCCTTTCCACTGCACCTGATAGAAACCCAGGCCATTTTCTTAGAGTCACTAAATTTCCAAAATTTTCTTTTTTTCTCCTCCAATTGCAATTCCTTTGATGTTGACTCCTTTCCAGGATGTTTGTAGGTCCTTCTTTTCTGTTTTGGCCTTCAGTGGGGATCAATTTTGGCAAGCTTAGCTGCATGTGCCTGCCCTTGGTGGCGTATGGCCTGCCTGCATTTTGATGGCTTTGACTTTGGTAAAGATTTTTTTCTTTTTTTTTTTTTTATTCTTGTAAGTATTCATGCCATGTCCCTCACATCTTGCCCCCTAAGTTGTGTCTTCCTCCTTGACTTTTTCCCCTGCTTTTGCAACATCTGTGAGCTTAGTTTTGGCACCTTTTGGTCCTTTGCAATGCACCTGAAAAACCCCCAGGCTATTTTCTTAGAGTCACTAAATTTCACAAATTTTCTTTTTTTCTCCTCCAATTGCAATTCCTTTGATGTTGACTCCTTTCCAGCGTGTTTGTAGGTCCTTCTTTTCGTTTTTGGCCTTTAGTGGGGATCAGTTTTGGCAAGCTTTGCTGCATGAGCCTGCCCTTGGTGGTGTATGGCCTGCCTACATTTTGATGGCTTTTACTTTGGGAAATATTTTTTCTTTTTTTTTTTTTTGATTATTGTAAGTATTCATGCCATGTCCCTCATATCTTGCCCCCTAAGTTGTGTCTTCCTCCTTGACTTTTTCCCCTGCTTTTGCATCATCTGTGAGCTTAGTTTGGGCACATTTTGGTCCTTTGCAATGCAGCTGATTTCCTCACAGCCTATTTTTTGAAGAGACTAAATTTCTTGATTTTCTGCTTTTTTCCATTACATTTCATTTGAACCTATCTCCTTTCCAGAGTGTTTGTAAGCCTTTCTTTTGGGATTCGCAAGATTCCTTTTCCCTTCCCGAAAGAAAATTTCATTTCCTTTCGGGTAGGGAAAAGGAATCTTGCGATTTCAATGGGGACCAGTAGAGGAATCTTTGGTGCATGTGCCTGCACTTGCTGGCAGGCCATGCCTTTTGATGGCTTTGACTTTGGGAAAGATTTTTTCTTTTTTTGGTTGTTTTCTGAAGTGTTCATGACATGTCCCTCATATCTTGCCCCCTAAGTTGTGTCTTCCTCCTTGACATTTTCCCCTGCTTTTGCAAAATTTGTGAGCTTAGTTTTGGCACCTTTTGGTCCTTTGCACTGCACCTGATATAAACACAGGCCATTTTCTTCGAGTCACTAAATTTCCCAAATTTTCTTTTTTTCTCCTCCAATTGCAATTCCTTTGATGTTGACTCCTTTCCAGCGTGTTTGTAGGTCCTTCTTTTCTGTTTTGGCCTTCAGTGGGGATCAATTTTGGCAAGCTCTGCTGCATGTGCCTGCACTTGCTGGCGTATGGCCTTCCTGCATTTTGATGGCTTTGACTTTGGGAAAGATTTTTTCTTTTTCATTTTTTTATTATTTTAAGTATTCATGCCATGTCCCTCATATCTTGCCCCATAAGTTGTGTCTTCCTCCTTGACTTTTTCCCCTTCTTTTGCAACATCTGTGAACTTAGTTTTTGGATCTTTTGGTCCTTTGCACTGCACCTGATATAAACCCAGGCCATTTTCTTAGAGTCACTAAATTTCCAAAATTTTCTTTTTTTCTCCTCCAATTGCAATTCCTTTGATGTTGACACCTTTCCAGCGTGTTTGTAGGTCCTTCTTTTCTGTTTTGGCCTTCAGTGGGGATCAATTTTGGCAAGCATTGCTGCATGTGCCTGCCCTTGGTGGCGTATGGCCTGCCTGCATTTTGATGGCTTTGACTTTGGGAAAGATTTTTTTCTTTTTTTTTTTTTTTATTATTTTAATTATTCATGCCATGTCCCTCACATCTTGCCCCCTAAGTTGTGTCTTCCTCCTTGACTTTTTCCCCTGCTTTTGCAACATCTGTGAGCTTAGTTTTGGCACCTTTTGGTCCTTTGCACTGCACCTGATAAAACCCCGGGCCATTATATTAGAGTCACTAAATTTCCAAATTTTTCTTTTTTTCTCCTACAATTACAATTCCGTTGATGGTGTCTCCATTCCAGCGTGTTTGCAAGTCCTTCTTCCTGTTTTGGCCTTCAGTGGGGATCAATTTTGGCAAGCTTTGCTGCATGTGCCTGCCCTTGCTGGCGTTATGGCCTGCCTGCATTTTGATGGCTTTGACTTTGGGAAAGATTTTTTCTTTTTTTTTTTTTATTATTTTAAGTATTCATGCCATGTCCCTCATATCTTGCCCCCTAAGTTCTGTCTTCCTCCTTGACTTTTTCCCCTGCTTTTGCAACATCTGTGAGCTTAGTTTTGGCATCTTTTGGTCCTTTGCACTGCACCTGCTAAAACCCCAGTCCAATTTCTAAGACTCATTAAATTTCCCTAATTTTCTTTTTTTCTCCTCCAATTGCAATTCCTTTGATGGTGTCTCCATTCCAGCGTGTTTTGCAAGTCCTTCTTTTCTGTTTTGGCCTTCAGTGGGGATCAATTTTGGCAAGCTTTGCTGCATGTGCCTGCATTTTAATGGCTTTGACTTTGGGAAAGAGTTTTTCTTTTTTTTATTTTTAATATTTTAAGTATTCATGCCATGTCTCTCATATCTTGCTCCCTAAGATGTGTCTTCCTCCTTGACTTTTTCCCCTGCTTTTGCAACATCTGTGAGCTTAGTTTTGGCATCTTTTGGTCCTTTGCACTGCACCTGCTAAAACCCCAGGCCACTTTAAAAGAGTCATTAAATTTCCCAAATTTTCTTTTTTTCTCCTGCAATTGCAATTCCTTTGATGGTGTCTCCATTCCACGTGTTTGTAACTCCTTCTTTTCTGTTTTGGCCTTCAGTGGGGATCAATGTTGGCAAGCTTAGCTGCATGTGCCTGCACTTGCTGGCATGCCATGCCTTTTGGTGGCTTTGACTTGGGGAAAGATTTTTTTCATTTTTTGGTTGATTTCTGAAGTGTCCATGCCATGTCCTCATATCTTGCCACCTAAGTTGTGTCTTCCTCCTTGACTTTTTGCCCTGCTTTTGCAACATCTGTGAGCTTAGTTTTGGCATATTTTGGTCCTTTGCACTGCACCTGATATAAACCCAGGCCATTTTCTTAGAGTCACTAAATTTCCAAAATTTTCTTTTTTTTCTCCTCCAATTGCAATTCCTTTGATGTTGACTCCTTTCCAGCGTGTTTGTAGGTCCTTCTTTTCTGTTTTGGCCTTCAGTGGGCATCAGTGTTGGCAAGCTTTGCTGCATGTGCCTGCCCTTGGTGGCGTATGGCCTGCCTGCATTTTGGTGGCTTTGACTTTGGGAAAGATTTTTTTCTTTTTTTTTTTTTTTATTATTTTAAGTACTCATGCCATGTCCCTCATATCTTGCCCCCTAAGTTGTGTCTTCCTCCTTGACTTTTTCCCCCTGCTTTTGCAACATCTGTGAGCTTAGTTTTGGCACTTTTTTTGTCCATTGCAATGCAGCTGATTTCCTCACAGAGTATTTTTTGAAGAGACTAAAATTCCCGATTTTCGGCTTTTTTTCAATTGCATTTTATTTGAACCTATCTCCTTTCCAGAGTGTTTGTAAGCCTTTCTTTTGGGATTCGCAACATTCCTTTCCCTTCCCGAAAAGAAATTTCATTCCTTTCGGGAAGGGAAAAGGAATCTTGCGATTTCAATGGGGACCAATAGAGGAATCTTTGGTGCATGTCCCTGCACTTGATGGCAGGCCATGCCTTTTGATGGCTTTGACTTTGGGAAAGACTTCTTTCTTTTTTTGGTTGTTTTCTGAAGTGTTCATGCCATGTCCCTCATATCTTGCCCCCTAAGTTGTGTCTTCCTCCTTGACTTTTTCCC
Organism: Artemisiospiza belli; assembly: GCA_021963965.1. Taxonomy (NCBI): domain Eukaryota; kingdom Metazoa; phylum Chordata; class Aves; order Passeriformes; family Passerellidae; genus Artemisiospiza; species Artemisiospiza belli. Next base: position 224,932 of record JAKDEW010000494.1, read on the forward strand.
CTGCTTTTGCAACATCTGTGAGCTTAGTTTTTGGCATCTTTTGGTCCTTTGCACTGCACCTGCTAAAACCCCAGTCCAATTTCTAAGACTCATTAAATTTCCCTAATTTTCTTTTTTTCTCCTCCAATTGCAATTCCTTGATGGTGTCTCCATTCAGCGTGTTTTGCAAGTCCTTCTTTTCTGTTTTGGCCTTCAGTGGGGATCAATTTTGGCAAGCTTTGCTGCATGTGCCTGCATTTTAATGGCTTTGACTTTGGGAAAGAGTTTTTCCTTTTTTTTATTTTTAATATTTTAAGTATTCATGCCATGTCTCTCATATCTTGCTCCCTAAGATGTGTCTTCCTCCTTGACTTTTTCCCCTGCTTTTGCAACATCTGTGAGCTTAGTTTTGGCATCTTTTGGTCCTTTGCACTGCACCTGATATAAACCCAGGCCATTTTCTTAGAGTCACTAAATTTCCAAAATTTTCTTTTTTTCTCCTCCAATTGCAATTCCTTTGATGTTGACTCCTTTCCAGCGTGTTTGTAGGTCCTTCTTTTCTGTTTTGGCCTTCAGTGGGCATCAGTGTTGGCAAGCTTTGCTGCATGTGCCTGCCCTTGGTGGCGTATGGCCTGCCTGCATTTTGGTGGCTTTGACTTTGGGAAAGATTTTTTTCTTTTTTTTTTTTTTTATTATTTTAAGTATTCATGCCATGTCCCTCATATCTTGCCCCCTAAGTTGTGTCTTCCTCCTTGACTTTTTCCCAGCTTTTGCAACATCTGTGAGCTTAGTTTTGGCACTTTTTTGTCCATTGCAATGCAGCTGATTTCCTCAAAGCCTATTTTTTGAAGAGACTAAAATTCCCGATATTCTGCTTTTCTCATTTGCATTTCATTTGAACCTATCTCCTTTCCAGAGTGTTTGTAAGCCTTTCTTTTGGGATTCGCAAGATTCCTTTTCCCTTCTCGAAAGGAACTTTCATTTCCTTTCGGGAAGGGAAAAGGAATCTTGCGATTTCAATGGGGACCAAATAGAGGAATCTTTGGTGCATGTCCCTGCACTTGATGGCAGGCCATGCCTTTTGATGGCTTTGACTTTGGGAAAGATTTTTTTCTTTTTTTGGTTGTTTTCTGAAGTGTTCATGCCATGTCCCTCATATCTTGATCCCTAAGTTGTGTCTTCCTCCTTGACTTTTTCCCCTGCTTTTGCAACATCTGTGAGCTTAGTATTGGCATCTTTTGGTCCTTTGCACTGCACCTGCTAAAACCCCCAGGCCACATTCTAAGAGTCATTAAATTTCCCAAATTTTCTTTTTTTCTCCTCCAATTGCAATTCCTTTGATGGTGTCTCCATTCCAGCGTGTTTGTAAGTCCTTCTTTTCTGTTGTGGCCTTCAGTGGGGATCAATTTTGGCAAGCTTTGCTGCATGTGCCTGACCTTGCTGGCGTATGGCCTGCCTGCATTTTGATGGCTTTGACTTTGGGAAAGATTTTTTCTTTTTTTTTTTTTATTATTTTAAGTATTCATGCCATGTCCCTCATATCTTGCCCCCTAAGTTGTGTCTTCCTCCTTGACTTTTTCCCCTGCTTTGCAACATCTGTGAGCTTAGTTTTTGCATCTGTTGGTCCTTTCCACTGCACCTGATAGAAACCCAGGCCATTTTCTTAGAGTCACTAAATTTCCAAAATTTTCTTTTTTTCTCCTCCAATTGCAATTCCTTTGATGTTGACTCCTTTCCAGGATGTTTGTAGGTCCTTCTTTTCTGTTTTGGCCTTCAGTGGGGATCAATTTTGCAAGCTTAGCTGCATGTGCCTGCCCTTGGTGGCGTATGGCCTGCCTGCATTTTGATGGCTTTGACTTTGGTAAAGATTTTTTTCTTTTTTTTTTTTTATTCTTGTAAGTATTCATGCCATGTCCCTCACATCTTGCCCCCTAAGTTGTGTCTTCCTCCTTGACTTTTTCCCCTGCTTTTGCAACATCTGTGAGCTTAGTTTTGGCACCTTTTGGTCCTTTGCAATGCACCTGAAAAACCCCCAGGCTATTTTCTTAGAGTCACTAAATTTCACAAATTTTCTTTTTTTCTCCTCCAATTGCAATTCCTTTGATGTTGACTCCTTTCCAGCGTGTTTGTAGGTCCTTCTTTTCGTTTTTGGCCTTTAGTGGGGATCAGTTTTTGGCAAGCTTTGCTGCATGAGCCTGCCCTTGGTGGTGTATGGCCTGCCTACATTTTGATGGCTTTTACTTTGGGAAATATTTTTTCTTTTTTTTTTTTTTTATTCTTGTAAGTATTCATGCCATGTCCCTCATATCTTGCCCCCTTAGTTGTGTCTTCCTCCTTGACTTTTTCCCCTGCTTTTGCAACATCTGTGAGCTTAGTTTTGGCATCTTTTGGTCCTTTGCACTGCACCTGATATAAAACCCAGGCCATTTTCTTAGAGTCATGAACTTACCAAATTTTCTTCTTTTCTCATAGAAATTGAATTCCTTTCATGTTGTCTCCATTCCAGCGTGTTTGTAAGTCCTTCTTTTCTGTTTGGCCTTCAGTGGGGATCAATTTTGGCAAGCTTTGCTGCATGTGCCTGCCCTTGCTGGCAAATGGCCTGCCTGCGTTTTGATGGCTTTGAATTTGGGAAAGATTTTTTTTCTTTTTTTGGTTGTTTTCTGAAGTGTTCATGCCATGTCTCTCATATCTTGATCCCTAAGTTGTGTCTTCCTCCTTGACTTTTTCCCCTGCTTTTGCAACATCTGTGAGCTTAGTTTTGGCATCTTTTGGTCCTTTGCACTGCACCTGCTAAAACCCCAGGCCACATTCTAAGAGTCATTAAATTTCCCAAATTTTCTTTTTTTCTCCTCCAATTGCAATTCCTTTGATGGTGTCTCCATTCCAGCGTGTTTGTAAGTCCTTCTTTTCTGTTTTGGCCTTCAGTGGGGATCAATTTTGGCAAGCTTTGCTGCATGTGCCTGCACTAGCTGGCATATGGCGTGCCTGCATTTGATGGCTTTGACTTTGGGATAGATTTTTTCTTTTTTATTTTTTTATTATTTTAAGTATTCGTGCCATGTCCCTCATATCTTGCCCCCTAAGTTGTGTCTTCCTCCTTGACTTTTTCCCCTGCTTTTGCAACATCTGTGAGCTTAGTTTTGGCATCTTTTGGTCCTTTGCACTGCACCTGATAAAACCCCAGGCCAATTTCTAAGAGTCATTAAATTTCCCAAATTTTCTTTTTTTCTCCTCCAATTGCAATTCCTTTGATGGTGTCTCCATTCCAGCGTGTTTGTAAGTCCTTCTTTTCTGTTTTGGCCTTCAGTGGGGATCAATTTTGGCAAGCTTTGCTGCATGTGCCTGCACTTGCTGGCGTATGGGCGTGCCTGCATTTTGATGGCTTTGACTTTGGGATAGATTTTTTCTTTTTTTTTTTTTTTTTTTGTTTTAAGTATTCATGCCATGTCCCTCATAACTTGCTCCCTAAGTTCTGTCTTCCTCCTTGACTTTTTCCCCTGCTTTTGCAACATCTGTGAGCTTAGTTTTGGCATCTTTTGTTCCTTTGCACTGCACCTGATATAAACACAGGGCCATTTTCTTAGAGTCACTAAATTTCCCAAATTTTCTTTTTTTCTCCTCCAATTGCAATTCCTTTGATGTTGACTCCTTTCCAGCGTGTTTGTAAGTCCTTCTTTTCTGTTTTGGCCTTCAGTGGGGATCAGTGTTGGCAAAATTTGCTGCATGTGCCTGCCCTTGATGGGGTATGGCCTGCCTGCATTTTGGTGGCTTTGACTTTGGGAAAGATTTTTTTCTTTTTTTTTTTTTTTTCTTATTTAAGTATTCATGCCATGTCCCTCATATCTTGCTCCCTAACTTGTGTCTTCCTCCTTGGACTTTTTCCCCTGCTTTTGCAACATCTGTGAGCTTAGTTTTGGCACCTTTTGGTCCTTTGCAATGCAGCTGATTTCCTCACAGCCTATTTTTTGTAGAGACTAAAATTCCCGATTTTCTGCTTTTCTCAATTGCATTTCATTTGAACCTATCTCCTTTCCAGAGTGTTTGTAAGCCTTTCTTTTGGGATTCGCAAGATTCCTTTTCTCTTCCCAAAAGGAAATTTCATTTCCTTTCGTGATGGGAAAAGGAATCTTGCGATTTCAATGGGGACCAATAGAGGAATCTTTGGTGCATGTCCCTGCACTTGATGGCAGGCCATGCCTTTTGATGGCTTTGACTTTGGGAAAGATTTTTTTCTTTTTTTGGTTGTTTTCTGAAGTCTTCATGCCATGTCCCTCATATCTTGCCGCCTAAGTTGTGTCTTCCTCCTTGACATTTTCCCCTGCTTTTGCAACATCTGTGAGCTTAGTTTTGGCATCTTTTGGTCCTTTGCACTGCACCTGATATAAACCCAGGCCATTTTCTTAGAGTCATGAACTTACCCAAATTTTCTTCTTTTCTCATAGAAATTGAATTTCCTTTCATGTTGTCTCCATTCCAGCGTGTTTGTAAGTCCTTTTTTTCTGTTTTGGCCTTCAGTGGGGATCAATTTTGGCAAGCTTTGCTGCATGTGCCTGCCCTTGCTGGCAAATGGCCTGCCTGCATTTTGATGGCTTTGACTTTGGGAAAGATTTTTTTCTTTTTTTTTTTTTTATTATTTTATGTATTCATGCCATGTCCCTCATATCTTGCCCCCTAAGTTGTGTCTTCCTCCTTGACTTTTTCCCCTGCTTTTGCAACATCTGTGAGCTTTGTTTTGGCACCTTTTGGTCCTTTGCAATGCAGCTGATTTCCTCCAAAGCCTATTTTTTGAAGAGACTAAAATTCCCGATATTCTGCTTTTCTCATTTGCATTTCATTTGAACCTATCTCCTTTCCAGAGTGTTTGTAGCCTTTCTTTTGGGATTCGCAAGATTCCTTTTTCCCTTCTCGAAAGGAACTTTCATTTCCTTTCGGGAAGGGAAAAGGAATCTTGCGATTTCAATGGGGACCAATAGAGGAATCTTTGGTGCATGTCCCTGCACTTGATGGCAGGCCATGCCTTTTGATGGCTTTGACTTTGGGAAAGATTTTTTTCTTTTTTTGGTTGTTTTCTGAAGTGTTCATGCCATGTCCCTCATATCTTGATCCCTAAGTTGTGTCTTCCTCCTTGACTTTTTCCCCTGCTTTTTGCAACATCTGTGAGCTTAGTATTGGCATCTTTTGGTCCTTTGCACTGCACCTGCTAAAACCCCAGGCCACATTCTAAGAGTCATTAAATTTCCCAAATTTTCTTTTTTTCTCCTCCAATTGCAATTCCTTTGATGGTGTCTCCATTCCAGCGTGTTTGTAAGTCCTTCTTTTCTGTTGTGGCCTTCAGTGGGGATCAATTTTGGCAAGCTTTGCTGCATGTGCCTGACCTTGCTGGCGTATGGCCTGCCTGCATTTTGATGGCTTTGACTTTGGGAAAGATTTTTTCTTTTTTTTTTTTATTATTTTAAGTATTCATGCCATGTCCCTCATATCTTGCCCCCTAAGTTGTGTCTTCCTCCTTGACTTTTTCCCCTGCTTTTGCAACATCTGTGAGCTTAGTTTTTGCATCTGTTGGTCCTTTCCACTGCACCTGATAGAAACCCAGGCCATTTTCTTAGAGTCACTAAATTTCCAAAATTTTCTTTTTTTCTCCTCCAATTGCAATTCCTTTGATGTTGACTCCTTTCCAGGATGTTTGTAGGTCCTTCTTTTCTGTTTTGGCCTTCAGTGGGGATCAATTTTGGCAAGCTTAGCTGCATGTGCCTGCCCTTGGTGGCGTATGGCCTGCCTGCATTTTGATGGCTTTGACTTTGGTAAAGATTTTTTTCTTTTTTTTTTTTTTTATTCTTGTAAGTATTCATGCCATGTCCCTCACATCTTGCCCCCTAAGTTGTGTCTTCCTCCTTGACTTTTTCCCCTGCTTTTGCAACATCTGTGAGCTTAGTTTTGGCACCTTTTGGTCCTTTGCAATGCACCTGAAAAACCCCCAGGCTATTTTCTTAGAGTCACTAAATTTCACAAATTTTCTTTTTTTCTCCTCCAATTGCAATTCCTTTGATGTTGACTCCTTTCCAGCGTGTTTGTAGGTCCTTCTTTTCGTTTTTGGCCTTTAGTGGGGATCAGTTTTGGCAAGCTTTGCTGCATGAGCCTGCCCTTGGTGGTGTATGGCCTGCCTACATTTTGATGGCTTTTACTTTGGGAAATATTTTTTCTTTTTTTTTTTTTTGATTATTGTAAGTATTCATGCCATGTCCCTCATATCTTGCCCCCTAAGTTGTGTCTTCCTCCTTGACTTTTTCCCCTGCTTTTGCATCATCTGTGAGCTTAGTTTGGGCACATTTTGGTCCTTTGCAATGCAGCTGATTTCCTCACAGCCTATTTTTTGAAGAGACTAAATTTCTTGATTTTCTGCTTTTTTCCATTACATTTCATTTGAACCTATCTCCTTTCCAGAGTGTTTGTAAGCCTTTCTTTTGGGATTCGCAAGATTCCTTTTCCCTTCCCGAAAGAAAATTTCATTTCCTTTCGGGTAGGGAAAAGGAATCTTGCGATTTCAATGGGGACCAGTAGAGGAATCTTTGGTGCATGTGCCTGCACTTGCTGGCAGGCCATGCCTTTTGATGGCTTTGACTTTGGGAAAGATTTTTTCTTTTTTTGGTTGTTTTCTGAAGTGTTCATGACATGTCCCTCATATCTTGCCCCCTAAGTTGTGTCTTCCTCCTTGACATTTTCCCCTGCTTTTGCAAAATTTGTGAGCTTAGTTTTGGCACCTTTTGGTCCTTTTGCACTGCACCTGATATAAACACAGGCCATTTTCTTCGAGTCACTAAATTTCCCAAATTTTCTTTTTTTCTCCTCCAATTGCAATTCCTTTGATGTTGACTCCTTTCCAGCGTGTTTGTAGGTCCTTCTTTTCTGTTTTGGCCTTCAGTGGGGATCAATTTTGGCAAGCTCTGCTGCATGTGCCTGCACTTGCTGGCGTATGGCCTTCCTGCATTTTGATGGCTTTGACTTTGGGAAAGATTTTTTCTTTTTCATTTTTTTATTATTTTAAGTATTCATGCCATGTCCCTCATATCTTGCCCCATAAGTTGTGTCTTCCTCCTTGACTTTTTCCCCTTCTTTTGCAACATCTGTGAACTTAGTTTTTGGATCTTTTGGTCCTTTGCACTGCACCTGATATAAACCCAGGCCATTTTCTTAGAGTCACTAAATTTCCAAAATTTTCTTTTTTTCTCCTCCAATTGCAATTCCTTTGATGTTGACACCTTTCCAGCGTGTTTGTAGGTCCTTCTTTTCTGTTTTGGCCTTCAGTGGGGATCAATTTTGGCAAGCATTGCTGCATGTGCCTGCCCTTGGTGGCGTATGGCCTGCCTGCATTTTGATGGCTTTGACTTTGGGAAAGATTTTTTTCTTTTTTTTTTTTTTATTATTTTAATTATTCATGCCATGTCCCTCACATCTTGCCCCCTAAGTTGTGTCTTCCTCCTTGACTTTTTCCCCTGCTTTTGCAACATCTGTGAGCTTAGTTTTGGCACCTTTTGGTCCTTTGCACTGCACCTGATAAAACCCCGGGCCATTATATTAGAGTCACTAAATTTCCAAATTTTTCTTTTTTTCTCCTACAATTACAATTCCGTTGATGGTGTCTCCATTCCAGCGTGTTTGCAAGTCCTTCTTTCCTGTTTTGGCCTTCAGTGGGGATCAATTTTGGCAAGCTTTGCTGCATGTGCCTGCCCTTGCTGGCGTATGGCCTGCCTGCATTTTGATGGCTTTGACTTTGGGAAAGATTTTTTCTTTTTTTTTTTTTATTATTTTAAGTATTCATGCCATGTCCCTCATATCTTGCCCCCTAAGTTCTGTCTTCCTCCTTGACTTTTTCCCCTGCTTTTGCAACATCTGTGAGCTTAGTTTTGGCATCTTTTGGTCCTTTGCACTGCACCTGCTAAAACCCCAGTCCAATTTCTAAGACTCATTAAATTTCCCTAATTTCTTTTTTTCTCCTCCAATTGCAATTCCTTTGATGGTGTCTCCATTCCAGCGTGTTTGCAAGTCCTTCTTTTCTGTTTTGGCCTTCA